>VURO01003099.1:31454-50302 GCA_015108175.1 Pelvicachromis taeniatus | reverse complement strand
GAGCACACGCCCCCCCCCCCCCCCCCCCCCCCCCCCATCCTTTGGGGCAATCAATAAATAAATAAGCCCTAAGGGAAGAAAAGTGTTTCCAGGAAAGTCAGACTGTGGAAAATCCAATGTGGAGCAGAATGTTGGTCCTGGAGGCAAATATGTGCAGCTAGTATAGCTGTCTGCACCAGATCTTCATTATTTTTACAATATAGAAGTTTTGTTTATCAAAGCTTTTCATCCTGACCTGTAACCCCCCCCCCCACACACACACACACAGCCCACCCCCCGTTGCTTTGATCAATGCAATTTTAAAGATGTCAGAATGCGGCGCAGTCATCACGCAAATCTAATTACTGTTGTCTGAAACAAATGAATGAGCAGATGGAGAGTAATCCATAGCTCCCTGCTATGACACAAAGGTTGGCCCCTTCTTCTTTTTTTTCCACCACAAGTAAACACGCCTTTTCAGGACTTGCTTGGAGAGTTACTCGAGGCTTTTAGAGGAGTTCGGTGGAGTTTCTCTTGGTGGCTCAAGTCCTCTGCATTATTTATGCCGGGCAGAATGGAGGTGGAGGAGAGCCCTGACCTGCTTGTTTGTTACCAGCTGACCGCTATTGGCCATCTGGTGCCTGCTAGCTATGCTATTTGTGTGTTTGTATCTAACGATAACTGGGTCTCTGTCCACGGTTTTATGTAAAACAGGACACTTGGAGGTAGGAGGTTAAATAGAATTTTGCTTACTTGAGATACAGAAGGGGATATGTATATATATATATACACGCACAGCAACTGAGGAGTGCACATCTCTCTTTTAAAGATTATTCAAAAGAATAGTGTGAAAGTTGTGAAGCCAAATTCAGCAGATATTTCCTCAAGTTCGATCGCTTTCTCACTGAGATTTGATCAGTACCATGCCTATCCTAAATACCAGGCTATAGGACACAGACCTAGAAGAGCATATATAGGCTGCCAAAGGGATGACAAAGGTGGTCCACATTTGAAAAGAATAAAACAAAATCTACTTCTGTAGGTCAATAGAGTCATCAAATGTTTCACAAATCTAATTTTACAGTGAAACCTGTTGAAATATATCAGTGCACTTTTCCGAAGCTTCCTTAATGAGGGACTACAGGAACAACAGCCCGGAGTTCACAGATAAAAACTGAACAGCTGACATTTTTTATAACAGCTTGAAGCCACAGTTGTTGATGCAGTGCTGCAACATGCTACACAAACACATTTAAATCAACAGGAAATGGTCAAGTCATGGCCAAGAATGGCACCACCGAGCGTGGAAACGTCTTTTTCCTGCCTTTCGTAGGGAATGTCTTCAAATCAGGTTGCTTTGCTACATCACATTTGAAGAGGAAGATTATTCAACTAATGGCAAATTCCTCTCTGTTACTTTTCTAATCATATAGCATACACACATTCATTTTACCCTCAGCTTTACTGATAAAACAAGAACATTTGGAGATTAGGTGTTGAGAATAATCGCAACCTAATGACTTAGATCGCAGATATAAAGACAAATATGTTATTGTGTGTGTTGCACTAGAATATTTATGGACAGTGAATAAAAAGGTACCATGAGCTCCTGTAGCGGGGTTATCTGATCCCTGTCTTCATCCATCTCTTCATCCTTTCTTCCTTCTCCGATTTTGTCCTTTCTCTTTTTGATTTATGCTTTTCTTCCTCCCTCACACTTTATTTTTCTTCTTCTCATTCTCTCAGGCCTCATTTCTAGCCTCTGTGGTTTTGTCCTGCTTGGTCTCTCCTGCCTACTCTCTTTTCCGTATCTCGTCAGTCCTCTCCATATCTTCCGCCTGTCAAGACTCGGGATTCTCTTGCTGAAAAAGCTGGAAATATCACAACTGTTGAAATTCCTTTTCATCTTTGGTTTGCAGTGCAGGTCACACAGTATAAATGTGAAAGCATCGGGTTTACATTGTGGGAACATGTAGCTGGGGCACAGTATAACTATGATCAGTGAAGAATTAACACTTGCTATTTGGACTTAAACTCATCACGGCTGATATACAGTCATGGACAATTTATTAGGTACACCTTACTAGTACTGAGTTGGACCCCATTTAACTGCTTTAATTGTTCATAGCATAGATTCAACAAGGTTCTGGAAACATTGCTCAGAGATTTTGACCTGCATTGACATGACAGCATCACACAGTTGCTGCAGATTTGTTGGCTGCACATCCTTAATGTGAATCATCCATTCCACTACATTCCAAAGTATTTGATACTAAGGGGCCCAAAGTAGGCCAAGAAAATTTCCCCTACACCATTACACCACCACCAGTAGTAATCGTACCTGAACCATTGATACAAGGTGGGATGTGGCCACACTTTCATGGTGTTTACACCAAATTCTGACCTCTTTTTTTGGACCATTCTCTGTAATCCCTACAGATGATTGTGTGGGGAAATAAAACTGTAGATCAATCAGCAGTTTCAAAAAATACTCCGAAATACCCTGGCACCAACAACCATGCCATACTTAAATCACCTTTCTTCCCTATTCTGATGCTAAGTTTGTTGAGTTTGAACTCATCACGTGGTCTGGACCATAGCTACATGACGTGCTGGTTGTGACTGGATGGTAAGATATTTGTATCAGCAAGCAGTTGAACAGGTGTACCTAATGAAGTGGTCTGTGAGTGTATATTTCTTGGTACATAAGTAAAGTGTGTAGCCTAAATTGCATGAAGAAAAATTGGAAATATACAATTTTCGCTAATCAGTCAATTTCATACAGTTTTATAAAGCCATAAATTGTGAAAAAAAATTACCTGCTAAAGTTCTGTTGAGCAGTACACTCACATCTGTTGATGTTTCACCTGAGCAAGCAACAAAAACCACCAAGTCCGCCCCTCTAATCCTGAACTGAACCCTTAGCTTAGATTAGATGAAAATCTAGAAACCAACGCAATTAGCCTGGCTTAGTCCAAAAGTTAAACAATGCTTTGTTTACCTTCATTGCCCAGTTTGTACGTTAGCTTTTTGTTCAGAGCAAATCAAAGCAAGCTGTACTACTAAAGATGGGATCTGGGGCCTTCTTGCACTCTGACTAAGCTAGGCTAACTGTTTCCTGCTAAGCTAAGTTTATGGACTCCTTGACTCTTTTAATGCTCTCTATAAAATATACCGTGAAGAATAAACTAAGAAACCACAAACCAGCTTCATAAATAATTTAGGTAATAATTTATCATCATTTTCATAAACACTATAAAAGTGTGCTATAGCAATTTTCAGACCGGACACAACGGATACCATCTTGGCAGCCATTTTGTTTGTGCTTGAGTGCTGAACTTCCTTTTCCTGTTCTGTAGCTTATCTAGCAATGTAGTCTATATTTTCTAAACAGCAACACTTGTTGTTTAGGACAAAACTACAACATGTCATCTGAAGTAAGAAATGTTATGACGCTTTGTTGCTAGCAGTTGGCAAAGGCGATAACCGCTGGGTCAAGAACTGTGATTCTGACGTGAGAGTGGAGTGGTTGTTTCTGATCTTCTCAGCTAACTCTTGGCATGAAAGCAAACACTTTTTTTTGGCCACATGTTGATATATTTCTTTAATTGCTGTTCGCATCTATAATTATAGTAAGCTACATAAATCAGTATCCATCCATTTGCAGCGCTTCTGGGTTTCCTATTTGGTTTTTTCTTCTCCCGAGTCGAAGAGCGGCTCAGGGTAAGAAATCTCCATTATATTTGATACTTATTTAGTAATTTCCTTTTCAGATAGCAGATGGACCCATCTATCCTATCTGATGCTGCTTATTGGGTCTGTCCATGCTTGGCTGAGGCTGAAATTGTAAAGCTGGATTGAGGGAGAGATAGTAATATGCTCAGCCAAAACAAAAACCTTGTCCGTAAGCCAACTGTGTTTCGGGGGCACCATGTAGGTTGTTTAGTATGTTTTCTAAGGTCCCCGACTTGCACGTTACTCAGCCGTTTGTTATTTTGCTTGTTCCAAGTCAGCAAATGTATTCTGGCTCAGTTGACTGGGCGATGTGTTGTGTAGAGGGGACCACTGGAGTTGTTCCCTTCTTTTGTTATTCAGGTCTCGGTGATACGTCAGTCCTGCTCTGAGCCATTGTGGGTACGGAGGTTCCCATTGTTTACTGTCAGTGGCAGCTTTGCTATGTGTGTGTGCATGGAGTATGCATATTCAGCTGCTTCTTGCTGTTTTCATTCATTATTTCCTGGATAGTGTATGTAAATGTGTCCACGCTAGCAGCAGAAGATAACAGTTAAAAAGTACTGGCTCAAACCCTGCATAACTAAGACTGTGTGTATGGGAATAATGATCCAGATGCAGTGCAGTAGGGGGTGTGTAAAGGAAAGTAGGCCCCTACCCTCCTCTTCCTCTGTGCTAACCAGAGCATGGTAGTTTGTTTTTATGACAGCCTTTTTTTGGCATTGTTCTGGTCGGATAGAGCTCGCCTTCCCTACCGTGGGACCGGCCGTTAGTGCAGGAAGTGCTGGGAGGGCACAACTTGAACACACACACACACACACATGCTGGATTGCAGGCTACAGCACTCACAACCCCTCCTGAGCTATCGCCCCACACTCACACATAAAGTTTTGAAAGGACAATAAAAAAAAAGTTGCCCTGCGGCTCGTCGCTGGTAAGCTGCAGCTTATCCAGGAAGGAGCTACAGCCAGGCTAATGGCCTCTCTCCAGGGTAGGCTCTACAGAAGGGCCAGTGGAGGCTTATTGGCAGCAGGAGGGCCCCTACATGACTGCTCTCTGAGATCTCCACTGAGCGTGTGTGTGGGAGTAGCTTAGCTTTCGTAGCTAGAAGGAGGGTGAGAGCTATTCTGCTTTATTTCCTCTTGTGATTGTCTTCAGTTAGCTCAGCCTGTGGGAAAATCAGTTACTTATAGCCATTCTCAGTTTAAAATACACACGTTTACCCAGTGTAGCACTTCTAAGTTCAAAGTTTACTATCAAACCTTATTGCAAAGTCTAAGGTAGACTTCTACTAATCAAGCAGCTCATTCAGATACTATGGGAAACTTTTAGTAAATGCAAAGAGGATGGAAGGCAATGTGTGTGCCATACTGTTTGAATGTCTACACAGCTGTGGTTTATATCTTTGCCTTAATTGGAGATGTCTCAGTAAGGAGTCGGCGTGATTTGTAGAAAACAATGTAATGTGCGATGAAGAGGAGTGAGATGACTCGCCCCCTGTCTGACTAATCACATTTTGCCTCATGGATCTCAGCGTGACGTAGCCACCATGATCTGAGTCCATGAATCACTGATCTTTTTCTTCATCTGTTGTGACTGAAATTAGAAAATGGTACAGTCTTCATACCAGCTGCTAATACTGCAACAGAGCGCTATCCTGTCACAAGTACCATCTAAAAGATTTATTAAACAAGGGCCTTTTTATGGCTTGAAGAAAGAGGCAATGCAGGGAGTGAATCATTCATGCATATGCTCAAATGCTATAACTCACTGTTTAACCAGTAAATGGCAATGATATCTAACACTGTTCTGCATGCAGTTGACCTAAAAGCTGGGAGACGTCCTCGTTAAGTTTGCTGATCATGAAGACGACCTCAGTCTTCTCCCCTTAAGACTCCTGTTGAGCTTCTTTGTTCACTTTTTCCACACTTAGCTTATCTCGGGCCATGCTCACGTTCTTGTTAGCACCTTAATGGTCTCACCTGAAATCTAGCACTAAAACCTCCTTTGAGTTTGTCTGTATGAGCAGCTGCAGGCACAATAGTCCCCATTGTTGTGGAGGGGGTTTGAAAAAGAGAAAGCAATTGTGGACTGGCCCCTCTCGCCCACCCCTGTCCTGCTGCAGACTCACCTCTGACCCGCAGGCTGGTTGCGCTCTCACCCATCTCCCGCTGCTCTTTTCCAGTCCACTGCTCTCTGCATGATGTCTGACTTGTTTGAAGAAAGGGATGGAAAGAAAGGAAGATGCTCAGTGGGACGAGGCCTCAATAATACAACAGAAAGAAGATAAGAGGAGAGGGATTCCGACTGGGATGAATACAAGAGGAAAGGTTGGCAAGAGGTACAAAAAATAGAGAAATGTATTCAGGTTGCCAGGTTTGGTCAACTCTTAGAGAGAGACGGCAATTGGAAAAGCAAGAAGGAAGCTGGCTTGCCCAGACAACGGCCCTGAGAAACCAAGATAAGAGCCAACCTGCAGTCAACAATTACACCATCAATTTCCAGTCTGGCTTTTGCCTTCTCACTCTCTTTTTCAAGCTTACTCATCTTTTTGCTTCTTGGTACTGTCTCCTATTCTCTTTTCTCCCCTGTTGTCTCCACTCTTTGTGTTTTTAAACAATCTCTCCATGAGGATCCGTTCATTATCATAGAGATAAACTCTTTTATCTTGTGTTTGGAGAAATAAAATAAAAAAATCTTTCTAATATTTAATCAGGTACTGAAGTTATGGATAGTTTTGAGGCATTTATATCACATGTCAATGAGGTAAACGTCTGAAGCCATATAACTTTAGCTGAACAATTAGCTACAGTCTGGGAAAACAGTGGTCGGCCAAAATTATTGCGACTGTGTGAAATCTTACTGCCTCTGAAATAGCTGCTTTGAAGGCGGACGCCAGGTCTGCGATGACTCGCAGTTAATTACTGTCTTCAAACTGACATTAGTGTGACAGAGATAATGGTAAAATGGCGATAAGATGGCGTCTGTCTCCAATCAGTCCGTGACTAAATGGGGTCATGCTGGCAATTACATGCTATCTGTTTATGATAATATGCCAGTTAACTTTGGTAAATTAGCAAAAATCTCAAATCTGTTGTGTCTGCAAGTTTGTCATTATCTACAGACACGGAAATTCACATTGAAGACACTTTCAACTACTTATAGTCATAGTCAAACTTCATAGATTTGAAATTCATCCAAAAATATCATCCTGCTGTTGCCACAGGATGAAAATTTAACTTCAAAATGACGTAGGCGCTCAGAAATCCGACTTTAAACAATTAAACAACCAGTTGGCAACCAGTTGATTTTGTCACTGCAACTGCTTGCAATCAGTTGCAGAAAAAATCAGTGCGATCACTGGGAAACTGCTCGTTTTTCCTAGTCAACAGGAGTTTGCGGTCTTATTGTTGTTCTTGTTTGACTGACTCTAAACTTTCAGAGGTGCTACTTTACATGAAACATGACTTTTACTTTAGGTAATTAACATAAATTGTGTCTCTTCAAATGCTAAGTTAGAAAGAGCAAAGCTTTGTGACCCTGTAATTTCTTAATCATCACAGACTGTATAAAACACTATTCAGCGCTAATACAATACTAAATTTTCACCAGAACCTCTTGACCTCTCGACTTCTTTTATCAGCTTTACCTCAAAACAGACCATTTTATTTTTCAGATGCTCGAAAATGCAGCAAACAACCCAAATAGGGCCCTGGTGACAGTAATCGACTACAGCTACCCCTGTCAGCACAGCCATCAATCAGAGAGTCATGCCAACAACTTAAACTTAAGGGTAACTTAAGACATTAGTTACTTAAGACATTAACACATGTTCTGAATATGGCCATTTTAATATGACAGATCAGAGGCATTGACTGACTTTTTGAGCCAGCTTCCAGTGGCTATTTGCCACTTAGATCGACTTTTCAGTGCAAGAGGTTGCTGCTTAATAAAAACTTTTTTGTTGGTGTTAAATGAGTGTTTGATGTAGTGGAAAATTAGAAGCAGTTCGTTATCTGAACGTTACACGAGGCTTCTACAGTAACATTATCGAAATCAAGCAAGTCTCTTCCTAATTTTGTGTTTCCTCGCTGAGGCGCGTTGCAGAGACACATCCTGGTAGTCTTGCATACGATCTTTATCATGAAAAAAAAAGACAGCAAGATAAACCTTAAAGGAAATCTGTTCTGATAGTTATTACTTGCTACTTTTATTTGAGAGAAGAAGGCAAATACTTCTTCCACTACTTATGTTTTGTTCACTTCTTCAGACAGTCAGTCGAGTACGGAAAGCCAGGTGCTTTCTCTCAATTGCTCGCAATCTCACCTTCGCCAGCACATTCACACATTAGCTGCCAAATGTGCGCATTTGCTCGCACACTTTTGCGTGCTCGCACGTTGTCTCTCTCACACAGTGAGCTGTGGCATATGGAACAGTTTATCTTCCCATGTTATTTTCTTTTCTTTTCTTTCCCGTACCTATTAGGCAAAGTCTTTTTTTAGGAACGCCAGGGAGGAATAATGGCTAACTCTTTATTATGATTTTTCTGCCTGAGGTTAGACCAGCCACGGAGCACACGCACCTTCTCACGCACACACACATCACGCAGACGCACACACGCAGATACACACGGCAGCCCTCTGATTCAACACTTCAAAAAATCAATAACGTGTCTTTCGAAAAAGCCTTCAAGGTAATGCAAAGAGACGGCGAGGGAATGAAGGGGGGTGCTGATGAACCCCAACAACAGGCACTTACAGCAGGCTTACTCTGCCTCTGTCTTGCTCGCTTTCTGTGCTGATTCTCAATAGATAGATAGATAGATAGATAGATAGATAGATAGATAGATAGATAGATAGATAGATAGATAGATAGATAGATAGATAGATAGATAGATAGAACAGTTTTAAATGGGCTCCCTTTTTAAAATTCATTGACAGTCCATCCCTCTATCCATCCTGTCCTCTCATATCTCTGCGGCCGAACGGCTCTGATTTGTGTACCAGGATTAAAATCCTCAAATTTGTCTTTCACTCCCTGTGGGAAAGGACTGTGCTTTTTAATTAATTGATTTTGAAATGAAGTTAGCTGCTGTGTCTGTCTGTGTGTGCGTGCGCACTGACGTGTCTGTCTGTGCGGCGGGTCTTTGTGTGGTTTCGGCTGAGTGTGTCAGAGTGTGTCTCCGATGCTCAGCTGGGTAAAGGAGGGGTGGGGTTGTGGGTTTTGCTGAGCGTGTGTCTGTATTTTTCTCTGTGCCTTTGTTGGAGAAGCTGCGGTAATAGATATCTAAATCTCCATCCGAAAGTGCAAAGACTATCATTTGTGTTTCTGTAGGCCTTGTGTGTGTGTTTAATTTAGTTTCTTTACAATTTGTTTTTCAAATGAATTGACAGCATGTGTGAATTGCCGTGGTGTGGCTGTTAGGTAAGGCAGATTCTGCTTGTCTTTCACATGTGTTTGTGCTGTCCTCAGCTGCTGGCTATAGCCAATGAATTATATATAAGAGCTTCAATTGTACTCTTGGTTCTCGATCATACATTGTAGGACCTTAGCATAAAACCCCAGTGGTTCCCTTTATTTACTGGTAAGACTGCATCCATCTTTGCGTGGTTGCATAAGGTCAAAGTTTGTCCACATACATATGAGCACAAACTCAAGTACTTAAAAGTGTCTTTCCTGCTGAAGTAGGTGTCATCGGGACCGCACTGTGGCATGACACAAGACAGACTGACAAGGCTGGTAAACAGCCTCATCACAGTGACTCAGTCTACTTCTGATCAATCTGTTCTGCAGATCCTCCACCGAGACCAAATTCAGGATCAATGCTTCACCCGTGTTATTCATGGCTGCGGCCCTCTGGTTACTCACACGCAGGAACTGCTTAGGAGCCCTTTTAATGTGAGCGCCGTTGCATTTGTTCACACTTTTTCATAAACGACAGCCTGTGTGAGGGCCGTCACCGTGCTCCATGTGTTTCTGACTTTTCTCATGCGCAGCTGGGCGGACGCACTCGGATGCTTTGTCCACGAGCTGCTGCAGCGTTGTACGCCTACCGTATTATGCAGCGTACACAAAGGTGCGTTCACCGTCGCAGCATGTTGCCTCTGCGCTGGCAGCGCATGGGGATTGTGCTGCTGATCAGTGGGGTTGCTTTGTGCATCACAGTGGCAGTGGTGGATCTGCTGCTTGCTGTCAGACCCACACCGTCTGTCGCAGTGTGTGCGTGTCTGTGTGTTTTTGTCAGCTTGTCTGCGTGCGGGTCTTTGTGTCGGAATAAATGTGAGTGTGCATCTTTGTCTCTTTGTGAGCGGATTTGTGGATGTTTGTTTCTGATCCTGTGTATGTGTGTAAAAGGCTGTAATTTTAGTGTTACTATTTATTATCATTGTTAATTATACTAGCGCTATCTCCATATCATGTGTGTGTATTTGTGTATGTGTTACCACAGTTACATGATAGACAGATCTCCTGCTAGACTTTATTAACAACATTAACTACAATCTCTGGTACGTCTGTCTTAGTGGGGAGATTAAGATGTGCACACATGCTCACACATGCAAACGGGGGTCTGTGGGCATCCATTGTAAAATCACTGAAAACATGGGTTGCAGCATTCCAACACATTCACACGCACCCATCACACTGATCTCACATATTCTTGTTCTGTCATAATGTGCCACACTTCCAACACTTTAAAAAAAACCTCACAAACAGGCAGTTTGTAATTAGTATGAAGGCTTTTTGAAGCATTCTATGTGTGTTTCTTTTGTGGGCTGTTTCATTCACTATGAAATGCCTTTGACTCAGAAACTCAAACACCTGGGAAAGTGCGCCTCGGTGTTGATACCAGACTACAAAGACATCAGGGTGTATCACTGTCACTGTGAGTGGGCGAGTGTGTTTGCTGCATTTTGCAGTACCAGCAGCTGGAACCGATCGATTCGTCTAGCAGAAGGAATTGTTTGATTCTTTATCGTTTATTTCAAGTGAATAGTCTGCATCCAATCCTGAAACAACCAGGAAAAGTTTAACTGCTAAAAAATAAAATGATCTTTTTCTAGTTAAAATATAATTTGAACAAAAATCATGATGCAAAAGGAACGTGATGATAATCAACCACCACAACAGCTGCCAGCACCAGGTGCCAATAGACCATATAGGCAATATCAAAGTTCAGTGCAACAGCTCAGAAGCTTAATTAAAAAGAAAAACTCTTCTTCTTCTGGTATGGCCACACAGGCCTATACACCAAACAGCAATCACCTGGCAAACTCAGGCAACCGAGGGAAATCCATTCAAAAACCAACCCGCCAATCCAGGCAGTTGGTGAGATGTTGCCAGAGGTTGCTGGGTGAAAAGTGGGCACTGCACCAAAAACGTAGCTGTGAGTGCTTTGAACTGGCAATAGCCAGACGGTTTTCAGTACAGGACTGTGTAGATCTTTGCAACCAATTACATATTGGCAACTATAACCTGGCAACCAGTTGGGATATACCATTTTCCCCTCATGACTGATCATTACGTCATAGTCGATGACTGGTTTGTAGCCCTACGTTAGCCTAGTTTGTTAGTATCATTTAACTAGGCATTTGTTTAACTTCTTCTTACTCGGAGCATATTTTGTGTTGGTGTGAACAACGTGTGTCAACAGGAGGTGAATAATGGCAGGTAAGAAGCTTTATGTGCAACATGTATTGATATGCTAAGCATGTACTTGTGTTGCTTAATGCTAGTTAATGCTGAGTTTGTTTGTTGAAAGATGTAATATTCACTGAACGTTCCAGTAAAGAGTGAACTGAACATAAATCATTTTAATAGAGTTTTTCATTCAGTCATTAATGAATGCTATTCATCCATTCCTTAAAAAAAATAACAGGAACTAAATCCTCACCTATAATGTCAAGATACAGACGTTACTATGGGGTCAGAAACACACCCTAACTAAATATATAATCCAACTCAAATACAAGCCTATGCAAAGGTTGCCATTTTCACGATAAGTAAGAATGTGTTGGTGGCGTGATCTCTTCTGAAGCTTGTAAAACTGAAGCTAATATACTGTATATTACCAGCACGTCTTTACTCTAAAATCTTTTTCTCTTGGTGGATAAAAGATTGTTACGAAATACTTCTCAGTTTGTAAAATAACTGCTTCATAAAACAAGCTAATTCTTCAGCCATGGTAGAAGTTTTCTTTTACTCGGTATGCTAAGCTAGGCTAAAGGCTTGACCAAGTATATTTGGTCCTTCTGCTTCATGCTGAACAAACTTGTGCTTTTCATTTTGTGAGAACAATGCACAAAATTAGAAAAGAAATAAAAAAAATATTTTTAACTTTGGCATGGCACGTCATTTTTTAATTACGACTCTTACTCTCCACAAAATAAAAACATCCATCTAAAAGAAATGTCAGGCACATAACCTGTATTTTTAATTACAAGAACATAATGGCTGATAATTTCAGACATTTAGTGGTAGGTGGGCTGATCAACTACTATATGGGTCTTTTGTTTTTGCACCTTTAAAGCAGAGCCAGACCAAGTGTTTCCCAATTTTCCGTCTTTATTTTCAGTTAACCTAGCTTGTCGTCTGGCTTTAGCTTCGTATTTAGCATGCAGGCACGAGAGTGGTATCAATCTTAAGATTCTGGCAAGAATGCAAATAACTGTATTTCCCAGAGTGTGGAATTATGACTTCAAAGAAAAGTGGCCCAACAGAGACAGAGATGCAGTGGCAGGCAGCTAAATAGATTGGAAAAGAGGAGGCTGAGAGAAAGCCCGAATATGGCAGAGGGAGGGAAAAAAAGACAATGGAGGTTGAAATGAAGAAAAGTTAGAGAGGGAGAACAGGAGCCCGAGAAGTGTCTGAGATGATGAAAGACAGTCAGAAAAAGTGTGATAGAGTGATGGAGACAAAAATAGGAAAGCGACGAAGACGACAGATAAAAAATGGAGTGGCAGAATGTGTGATTGTTGTGGCCAGAAACTCTCTGACTTCTGCTTGGTGACCACAGTCCTCCTCTGCACTTCATTTATTGTTAGTCTTTATTTGATTTTTTTTATACTGCTGTCATTTTCCCCACTCCCTGTTTGCCACCCAGACGCCCTGCCGCTTTTGTTTTTCCATTGCAGCAATAAAATAGCCTTGTTCTCTTCTCTTGCCTTGACTTGAAGTACCAGTGAATGCTTTTTTTTTTTTTTGGTTGCCGAACTGTACTTTCTAGTAATTTTGTAATCTGTGTTTGTTTTGTAAGAACAGTTGATTGAAGTGCCGTGGTTAGTTGTTTAGATTTTACTGTTGTAACTATTTACCTCAGTGGCCTTCACGTTTTAAATGAGGAGAATGTAGACGGCTCTTTTGAATTTCTCAGCATGGGCCTAAATTATCATAAAAAAAGAATGACAGATTTCTCTTGAATTTGACGCATCCTTTTAAGCAGACCAATTTGTATTTACATGCTGCCAGTCTGTCTCAACATGTTGCCCGGCACTGGCGTTGGTTGTGTGGAGATGTGGCTTCCATTGCTGACTGAGAACATTTTTTCCCCCCCCATCTTAAATTGACTGCTGAGCCTTTGATTCGAGGGCTGACAGCATGTGTCAGGCTACCAATGAGCTTCACATTTCTCCGCAGAAAGGTTTGTTTATGTTGATATTATTCAAAATGGTCTGCAATTTGTGACAGTTGATGGAAAGTTGAAACAGCTTCCCAGTGACAAAGCTGCATGAGATGACAGTTTGCATGAATAAATTACAGGTTCTAGATCCTGAACTTTATGTCTGGGTTAGAATTAGATGAAGACGATTTTATTGAGCCTCATCTGTTATTGTAATGTAGGTGAAGTAATGATCTGTTTTCTCCAGCTTCTAGGCTGCCAGCCTGTAAAACCCAAGCTGCAGCCTTCACCGTTGCCCAAATCTGCAGTTCCTCACGTTGCCACATGAAATTGGCTCCAAAGTGAGTCAGTTTCTATAAGTTCCCAACGATACAGCAAAAGCAAACAGTCTCCGGGTTTGTGTTACAATTTTCACAGTTTCACTCCTGATTAGAGAATTTTTGCCGTTTGGAATGTTTGCAGATAAGTTGCCGTCTTCCACGCAACCTATTTGGTAGAAACCAAAGCAAAGGAGTTTTTTGGTGCATCGATGTAGACGACTTTGCGACCATTTCCATACCTTTGCCAATACCAGCAATGCAGACTAACTATTAGCCCTTTTCCACTAGTACCTACTTGGGTTACCTACCTACTGTTTCCAGGGTATTCCGTTGTAGTACCTGGTACCAGGTACTTTGTTTGTTCCCACTCTGAGGCAATCCAAAAATGTGACATCGGCAGACTTCATGCTACCAATTGGGTATTCAGTGGTGCCACTGACTCGGGTCATGAGAGCGACTCAGTTACGAAAATGAAAACCACCACTGGAGCAGTTTTGTAGTTCAGTTATTTCCTGGCTACTACTGGTTACAACATGAAAAGTGTTTTCACTTTGATTGTGAGGTAAAAAAACACTAGCCAGTTGCTATTAGTAGGCCTTACTTGGTGCTAATTCATATCACTGAACGAGACTGAATTTTTTTTCATTTAGTTCATTTTTTAAAATTAGCAGTAATTAAGAAATATGTTTGTCTGCACCTTGCACTTATACTCTAAGGTTTGCTAACCAAATTAGCTAGCATTAGCTGATAACTCCACCCTCGCATCCCAAAATGGTCATTCCTGACTGAATGCGGCAGTAGCCAAAATATGTTGAGCCTCCAAAACGTGGTGTTGTGCTATATACAGTAAAACCCTACAGTCAAACTTACCATAAGGCACTGCACACCCACCTTAAAAAGTTGGCTTGTATGATCTTTACTTATCACACATCTAAAGGCAGCATCTGAAAGTTGATGAGAACAAACTGAATCCTGGTTGTTCTTTTATAGTCTTAACACAAAAATCCATGAATCACTATTATCTACCAAAAGTGCAGACTAACACAATAAACATCCAAATTTACAAATTCGAATGAAACGTCGTCTTCCTTTCCCTTATCCTACTCAACTGAAGAGATTTAATCTTACAGTGTTACAGCCCATGCAATCTACCAGCATCGAACGGCAAGCATTTAACAGGTTACATTACATTTTAACACAGTTTCTCGCTCTCCATTACCGCATCATTGATTCCGGTTAGGTTCGCATTCGAAATGGATCAAATGTAAGTGAGTCGAGGGTTTGGGTGGAGAGTTTCATCTCCACTCCCCCTGCTCCTGACACTTTAAAGCACATCGAGCAATTGGCTCCAGGCTCTGTGATCTCATGACGAGGTGATATAATCCTTGTTGGTCATGGTGTCTGGGCTGCCAGTTGTTTACTGTTTAGTGACTGTGAATGTTGTTTAGCATGATACACCTACAAGCCTCCCTCAACAGCATGGGAATATTTCAACTATTTTATCCTGTGAGAATGGACCAGCCCTCGAGAAAGTCAGCCCTCGTTGTAGAAACAGGGACGTTGAGCAATGTAAATCATACCAACGACACAGCTTGTTTAGCCCAGCTGGCAGCATTCGTGTTTGTACCCTCCCTGTCTTTGCCATGTCTCCACTCCATTGCAGCCAAAAGAAGCACAAATACCATAAAACAGCTTTGCTGAGGTGGAAAAAGAAATTGCTTTTGAACCGAACGTTAAATGCAGCCTAACCAGAGCGAATGGTGAAATTTGCCAGCTGTTCTGAATTTACAGAGCAAGACGATCTGCTGAGGTTGAAATGTGTCACATGTTCTGTTCCCAAGCTCCCTTGACAATCTAGTGTGACTTATAATTTATCTTGTCACAGAGTGTACATCTTGTAACTTTTTTTCACTCCTGCAAAATGATACAGCTCACCAGTGAATAAACATATACCCAGTTCATAATGCTCTCGTGCGTTTGTTTTTCCTGAGCTTGGCTGTAGTAAACACGCTGTTACGTAAGTCACTCCTGTGAAAGATGCTCTGGAACAAGCACCATCATTTTTTGGGGGGGGGGGCTTTTACCACAGGCATGATCACTTGTTCATAATTGCATCATGGACAACAAAAAAACAAAACATTATTTTGATGTATTTACAGTTCACATTTACAGAGTAAACCAACCAGACATTTACCTCACAGAATATCTTCACATGGCTATTAGTTGAAACAGATTACGTGGCTAATTAACATGTTATTACAGCTGCACAAACACACACACACATATACAAACAAGCTGTTTACACCAACATAAAATCTTCTTTTATTTTGACAAAAATGGGCAAAACAGACAGTTTCACCACAAAGCAAGCGTATCATTATCATTCCTGCACTTAGCTACAGTGCTGGAACACATTGCACATAAATTGTACTCGGGTCAAACTAGTAAGGCTGCATTCAGATGCAGCTGACATCTTCAGATGCTGTCAATTCAATGGGACGCAGTGGGTGTCTTAAAGGGGCTTTACTAATGTCGAGATCTCAACAGCCTTCGCAGTGTGTTTTACATGGAGAAGACAGAACCACGACCTGCTCTCAGAAACGTCACACCCCAAATTAAGACCACAACTGTGGATAGAAAGCCATCAAACAAGGATTTATGAGCGCTATGTTTAGAATGGCATTAGCACTCCACGCCAAATATGATCCCTGCTGTTGCAGAGTAGGCCTCTACATGATGTATACACGATGGATGCTGCTACCATCACGTAATGTTTTGGTTAGTGAAGACCATTGTGAAGCTCAGACAGACTTTGCCCTAACAAATCATACCGTGCTTCCTTTTTGACTTTATTATCCTTTGTTTTATAATGATAATTCACGAAATAACATGATGCCACATTTGAAAAAAGTAGCACGTGAAAGCATAAACTTATTAGGAAGATGAATAATGAGCCCACAGATGAAAGAAGTCACGAGGCACAGATATTTACCAAAGATTTCTGTGTAATTAGACATTTTTTTGAAACCATCTTTTATATACAGTCTGTAACCCAGGGACACAGAGTGTTTCCAGTAAATTGAGTAAAGTCTCAAGGTGAGGGACTGAATGTTTCAGACTTCACCTATGCTCATGGGCATTCTGCAAATATAGGCAGCAAGTCAAGTTATTGAATATGAATTTTTAAGTTAAAGTGGGTCTGATTCTGTTTAAAGAGAAGTGTTTTATAAAAGTTAAAAAAAATTATCTGCAAGTTGGATAGTCCAAAAAACTCAGGTCCAACTAATTGATCTACTGCTTCTTTGGATTTAAAGGGTCTAGATGAGCTGGCTCAGGCATGCGATTATGAGCTGCAATGGTTGCCACCCTTCAAGCAAGGTGTGGTCCTACCTGCTGAGACCACAGAGCCGATACAAGGAACTGACATCCCTCATGAGAAAGCTTTCTTGACTGTATATTGTGCTTTTACATGTTCCTGCAGCAGCTCCTGCTTTGAATGCCTGCTTGCAAACAAAAGATATACGCCTGCTTTGATGCTATTACCCAGAGTTTTTATGCTCGGAGTTGTGGAGTTTTAAAGCCTTTATTCTCCATCAAGAGTCCCGCAGAGCACAGGACTCTCACAGAGCAACATTACACACAAAGACTGGGATAAGCAGATACATAAGCGTAGAAAACATATTTTTGGGCAAAAAAAAAATCTTGGCTCTGTTCACCTGCTTCCCTCCTATTCCCGCCACGCTACTTAAAATATTGCAGTTTTATCAGAGCCCACGGCACCTTGACATCAGGATAGGAGTTTTGGGGAACAAAAGCACTTGGTTTGGGTTAAGAAAGGTTAAAGGTTAAATGGTCGAGAATGCACCTGGAAGTAGGATGCTAAAAGGGTACCATTGTGGTGTTGAGGAAATTCTCAACAAACACCCATATGCAAGACTGGAGTGACACTGGGCTGCTCCTCCTCCCTTAGGCACGTCGTGCAGAGAACCATCCCTCTCCTCTCCTGTCAGGGGGAACAAATGAGCCGGGGCATGTTTCTTGTGTGTGTTTGTGGCTGTGTGTGTAAGGCTAAACTTCCTGTCTGTTTGGTCTTCCTCTCTGTAGTTGCTTCCTCCCCAGAACATATACACACAAACACACACACACACACCTGCTCCGCACTGTTACCCTCTGACAGATCACTGACATGCTGTCTCTAGGCCATCCTGCAGTGTGTATGTGTATGCGTGTGTGTGTCTGTTTTGAGTGTGTGTGCGTGCGTGTGTGGTTACAGACACCCTCCCACTGAGTCAGTCTGGCAATTGCCATTTCTCAAGGAGCTAAGGAAGGGAGGGAGCATGGAGTAAGGATGGAGGGAGGGCGAAGGCCTTGATGTGAGTGTGGGTTTATTAATAAAGATGACCTCAGCCTGTGCTGCACAGAGGGTTTGTGTGTGTGTGTGTTTTTTTTTCTTTTCTTTTTGTCTTTCTTTTCTCTTTCTTTGTGACTCTTAAATTAATTATTATTTTGAGGGGCAAAAAAAGGATTCATGTGTTTATACATGTGTTTCTGCATCTTCTCGTGCCAACTTTCTCTCTCCTCTTTGTGATCTCGTGGTGGTTGCACTCTGCTTATTTGGACTCATAATGCGTCTTTGCCGCCTTTTGCGTGCATGCTAGCTCATCTGTGTATGTCTGTGTGTGGGTGTCTGTGTGGGTGGGCGTAACAGGGATAATCCTTCTTGATATGACTCCTTTGTGTCTCAGCGTCCGTGGATGTGATTACGTGCTTCATTATGTCGGGCTAACAGGTTGAGTTCTCTGCGTGTGTGTGTGTGCGTGCGTGTGTGTGCAGACGTCAGTCACCTGCTGTGAGTGCGAGGAAGAACAGATGTCCTCGAAAGAATAGAAGGATGAGTAACTTCCTTCAAAGTGCAGGGCATTCCTGGCTGAAATCACTCTGTAAACCGAGCTCCGTAAATCAGTTAAGGTTCAGTTCACTCAAATTGCAAAAGCACGTCTCCCCTGGTGGCAGCAGACCATCGAGTCTTTGTGCCTGTTATTCATGATGTTTCTTAGTCCTAACTACTTTCTAGCAATGAAATTGTCTCTATGTAAAGCCTGTTGGCTGTTGACAGTGTTACTGTTGCGTTATGTTGAACACTGTATTTTGGTGTGTGTGTGTGTGGGGGGTGTGTGTGCGTGTGTGTGTGTGGGGGGGGG
>VURO01003099.1:4329-15955 GCA_015108175.1 Pelvicachromis taeniatus | reverse complement strand
TTCCTTCCCACTGTCACCAAGTGCTTGCTCAGAAGGGTTTGACTGATTGTTGGGGGGTTTTCTCTATTATTACAGGGTCTTTACAATATAAAGCCTCTTGAGGCAACTGTTGTTGTAATTTGGCCATGCAAAAATAAAACTGAATTGAATTGACCTGAATTGAACTCCACATAAAGGTCATGTGTTTGCATGCCTACAGCAACTACAGAAATGTAAACTGTGTGTGTTCCTCACTCTCTGTGATGTTTAGGGACCAGTTCTGGTGCTGAAATCTGTAAAAGGCCTGATGTTTGTCCTGTGTGCTATAAAAAGCCTGTTTGACATTTATAACCATTTTCTTAGAGAAGCAGCTTTGTGGCTTTGGTGAGAAAGAGGCTGAAAGCAGACATCTCATGACAAATGTTTTTTCCCTCTCTCTGCTGTTTAGGACATTGTCCAATCATGTATTTGTTTATTAGGGTAACAGTAAAAGTAAAAAAAAAAAAAGGTTAAATAGACATGTGCCCAGTTGCAGTCTTGTTCATGCCTATCTATGACATGCATTCAGAGTTGTGACATAAGTGATTGTAAAAGTAATTATACAGAAAGATGACAACAGTCTTACATGAAGCTGACAAGTTCAGGTGTCAGTAACAAAAAAGGGTAAATGTCTAAAAGAGGCTTAAAATTTAAGAAAACAAATTTAAATCCCAGAAAAAGAGAATTGATCATAAACCTAATTGCGATAACTTGATCGATCCAGTCATAGACAACTATCGGCTGTCCTTCCACTTATCTCTCCGTCAGTGTCCACCCTTCCCACCTTCCCACCACCGCATGTGTGGGCTGAATTGTATAGGAGTCCAGCTAGGTGCAACCTTTCTGCCCTATGGCACCTCACTGGGATACAGGGCTCTGGGCTCAGCATGAACTGCTGAACTCTTCCCGAAAGTACAGACCTGAGGAGAAGGGAGAGGACAGAGAGAGTGGGAGGGAAAGCAAAGGAGTGCTACTGGACAATTAGCCCCCCTAGGAGCATAGTAGGTGGTTCCCCCGAGCTAGAATACACTGAGAGTATTTCAGCAAGTGGCAGCCAGAGAGAAGGCGAGATGTGTGTGTTGTGTGTGTCGTGCACATAGTGTAGTTTGCATTCATTTGCCCTGCAGTTGTTGTTCTGAAATGAGACAGAACATCGGGTGCCCACAGGCGTCAATACGACCATTTCTATTATTCAGAGCTGATTACAGCACGGAATCATACAGCGGTGAATACTTTTTAATGAGCTCTGAAATACAACAGAGAAAGTTTATCAGATTTTTTTGTTTGTCTGAATCTGGCTGGCAGGGAACAACGAACCTATTTGCCTGAGTGATTTGATTAGTGCGCTGGTGTGTGAGGAGCAGGTTGCAACATATGTGAGTGGTAACACTGAAATAAATGAATGTGCACAACTGCGGGAGTACTTAACGACACGTGATGAATCATCCCTGTTATTGTTTTGTATGTGTGTACAGCACCTGTGTTTATTGGGCACATGAATTCATGCATTTGAATGCACGTGTGCTTTTTTAAGAAGTACGTAGAGATATACAAAAAATAAAATTAGCCCAAATTTGTTTCTTTGCGTCCACGTTTGTTTCAGCCTTCTGTTCATAAACCAGGCCATTGCCTTGAGCAAGGCTGATCGACCTGTGACCACACAGTAATCATGGACAAGTGTGCGCACACTTTTGTATGTGCATTGATGACAGGTCAGACAGCGCTATCCCGGCATCCCCTGGGTCTGCACACAGGGCAGGCAGGTCACGGCAGGGCAAAGTGCACGTGGATTTTACCGTTTCCTCGCTGCAGTCATGTGTGCTTGTCAGAAACAACACAGCCGGCCTGACAGCACAAGGTCATCCAGAGAAAAAAGGGAGAGAGAGAGAGAGCATTAGATGGAGAGGCCGGGAGAGAGAAAAACAGACAGTGTGTCTGCCCGTGCATAAATAACCTGGTTATTGTTGACTTGCTGCGGTAATCACATTTCTTAAATGTCATGTAAATGAAAAACCTAGTTTCAGGTTAAAGGATTACGATAAATCTCTTACCGTCCTAGATGCACACTGAAAATAGCTAGAGCACGCAGTGCTACTTAAACAGACAGCCAACCAATCAATACACCCACGACCGAGTCAAACAGTAGATAAACTTTAAACTGTCATAAATGTGCTAGTATATTCAATTTAATTCAGTTTTATTTATATACCGCCAAATCAGAACAACTGTCAAGGTCCTAAAGAGACAAAACCCCAACAGTCAGATGACCCCTTTATGAGCAAAAACTTAGCGACAGCGGGAAGGAAAAACTCCCTTTTGACAGGAAGAAACCTCTGGCAGAACCAGGCTCAGGGAGGGGCGCCTATGTGAGATAGGTGTTCTGTAAATGCAATTAGTGTCGTCAGTCTTATTTATGCATGGCATGAACATTTTTGCAGACTAGCAGATTTAGCTTCAGGGAGTGAAAAATTAAAAATGGATTTGTTCTAACGGCCAGCAGGGGCTGCCTCCTCTAGTCCTCAAATAAGTCTGGTGACACTGGAGTTGGATGGGAAAAAGGTCCCAGCTGCCACGGTCTATGACCTCAATCAACACTTTGACAATGAAGTTTTCTGGTCTCAGTTAGTTTATTGAAAACATTATGATGTTCGTTTGGTAAATGATGGTCCATTTTAGAGTCAAGAAAAAGAAGAAAAAACTGTAAACGTTTTGCGACACG
Organism: Pelvicachromis taeniatus; assembly: GCA_015108175.1. Classification (NCBI taxonomy): domain Eukaryota; kingdom Metazoa; phylum Chordata; class Actinopteri; order Cichliformes; family Cichlidae; genus Pelvicachromis; species Pelvicachromis taeniatus. The sequence continues at coordinate 13,218 of VURO01003099.1, read as the reverse complement.
CCCGGATGGCTACAGCAAAAATACTCATCTAACCAGGTTTCACACCAGGGCTTTCTCCATTACTGTTTTATGTAACATTCAACACATCTTTTATGTACAGTCTATGCCATCAGTTTTCCTGTAGCACATCTTTATCAACCCCAGCTGGATAGTTTTTTCCTCATCTTTGCATTCGCACAGATTGATCTGGCAAAATATTATTCTTTAATTTTTAAAGTGTAGTTCAGCTGTGCACATCTTTTTTTTTTAATCATTATTTTATGATCTTGACAAGGTTTCCTCATTTTATGGATTTTACCATAGAAGCTGACATGGTGATGCAATTAACTGTTTTAGTGATTGGTCGGGATTAAACTCTGGACCTCAAGGGCACAGGGTGGAGTACTGGTGATTAAAGCCATTTATATGCAGTGAAAACTCCCCACTATAATTTAAACTTGAGATGTTGTCTTAGGTTGGTTGCCATCTCCTTGAGGAAGATAATGATTGCTGCAAAGGGATTTCATAGATTCAGTCAGATACCCCTCAAAATATATTTGATACAGCTACTGTGTTAGCATACAATTGCCTATTTAAACATCCTGCAGACACGGAGGAGCATTAGCATTCATTTGAAGTTGTAGCTGTCACTTCATGAATATCCAATATTCACTTTCCTTCTAGCTGTTGTTTATTTTCCATCTTCAGTGAAATATCTGAAGCATTAGCTGCTAAATCATTCACTGCTACCTGCTGTGGATGGCGACAAAGCCGATAAGACGGGTGAGCCTCAATTAAAACAATAAAGCTGCAAGCCCTGAAAGCAAAACAATTAGCTAAAAGATGCTAAAATGCCTCCAAAGCTGAGGGGGAACTGCAGCTCCTGTGACAGGTCTCCATGAGTTCATTAGGATGGTAATCCCTTCCAAATACATGTATCTGTTTGATCCATTGTTGGTCTAAAATATTTAGTCTTGCAGCTTTAATTTGTGATCGGAGGCTTTACCAGCATGTTCAAATGATTGAGTTCAGTTTACCTTTGAATTTTTTTTTGAATGACTCGAATCAGGGTTCAGGTGTCGTCACGGCTTGTACTGAGAAATTCGTAGGTGTTTGATGGCTACGCTCAATCCCCAACTCTTTCTTGCACAGTCCGCTTCCATCAACCGTGTATACACTGTCACAGACCAAAGGCACAGATGGCCCGCTGTCGTCAGCATCTGCACGTCAGCGCGTCTGGCTTCATCTCGCCTTGACCTCCTCTTCTATCAGTTCCTTGGGTCTGAGCAGGTGTTTGGCCCGCAGTCAGAGTCCAAATCAGATCCATTTCATCTGTAATCAGCTGGAGCCCCTGGCACTGATGGAAGAGATCAGAGCGGCGATTAAAGAATTATAAGCCGACCACGCCTGACCAGCCGACCATGACACGGACAAGGCGGCAAAACAGGACGGGGGGGTGACGAGTTTGGGCCAATGAGGGGGAGCTACAGTAGAGATGAAAGGAAAGATAGAGTTTTGAAGGCTGGCAAAATCTCCCAGGGGAGGGACATGAAAGAGCAGGGCTCTGGGGGAAGTGAGCAGTGATGGAGGCTAAGATGTTACTCTATGTGTTCTCACAGGATTCGTGCATGTGTGTGTGTGTTTTTTTTTTTTTTATTCCTTCAAGTGGAAAGAGGTCATTTAAAGTCAAATGTGTTGCTCAGTTCTGCTTCAAATTGGGGTAATTACAATGGGAAGTAAATTCCAATCACCATGTGAAAAGGAAGTTAATGACATTAACTTGATGTTTTTGAACTGCTTGATGCCCCGACGCTGCTTAGCAAATCATTAATTGTGAGAAGATTGTGGCAAATCATGTGCTCAGGTGCATGAAAACTGATGGGTGGCTCACATACTGATGATAGCTGCTTTAAAGCAGCTCAAATAGCGTTTAGGAGCCGTTCACAAGGTATTGGGTGTATCAGAAAGACCATCACCTGCATCTTTGCATTTGTATACGCATATATCACGTACGCACACACTCACACACACTCACACACACACATATCAAGTCACTATGTGGCGCCGATCAAATCCCTCTTTGATTATCTTTCATCTGTGCCAGCTCCACACAAGCAGACTGCCTAGGCTGTTGGCACACACACACACACGCACATGCACACACACACTCAGCTGAAGCTGGTCAGCATGAAGAGACTCGGCACACCTATGTGTTTACACCTATTCACTGATATGCTAGTTATTCTGTCACTTAAATGAAGGCTTGCTCATGCTTGATATTGCTTTAAAGCGTATATGCAAACCAGAAGGGCTTTCATACACACATACGCACGCACACACACTCTACCTGCTGTAAGTGACCACCTGCGTCTGTGTACTCTCAGATGAAGGGTGCACATGGAGTGGGAATGTGCGCGTGTGTGTTTTAGTGTCAGTGTCTACTCCATTAGCGCCACACTCTGAGTGAAATCGCTGCATCAGATGTGTTAGGTCCAGCTCTCTGACTGGATCTAGCTTCTCACTGTACTTTCATAGAGCAGTGGGGTCTTTCTACCCCCTTTCCTCCAAAGTCCTGTTGCACACATGGCTCTGGAGGACTGAGACAAAATAGTCCATGACTTCCCTCACCACAAGTCATCAATTTTACTAGACGAACTGAAACATGATATATTTATTTACTGTGTTTGCAACTATTTTGCTCAGGACTTAAGCCCTGTACTTTAAAATCTTTCCTTTGATGTATAACCATGATTATTATTTTTTTACATTTAAACTTCAGGCATTTAGCTAAAGCTTTACTTTAAGAAATGAATTCAGATCGTTTAAAAAAAAACAAAAAACTAATCGACAGGTGTTTTTAAAGGCTGGTGTTTAATCAAAAGGTTTCAGCCGGAAAAAATAATAATTTGTGACACAGCTTCCTCTAAGGCGCTCTGATGGATTCATCAGGTGATGTCATGTAAAAAAAAATCAAAAAACAAAACAATGTCAAAAAAATTATTTGGCAAAAATTTGATGTCTTTAGGAGCTCTATCTGAACATAATAATGCACAGCTGAGCTGGAGCTGAACTGACCCATAAATGAAGCTCTTCCTCTTTTAGGAAACATCTGTCAGCTGTCAAATAGAAATTCCTTCTGTGAAAAGCCGAAGCCACAAAACCAATGAACGTTTAAGGACTATTACTTGAATCTGTTTGCGATAAAATATTTTTCTCACATTCAGCTAAATTATATAGCACCAGTTCAAAGTCATCTCGTTGTAAGGTAATGGCCCTACAATGAGAGCTCTCCAATGATTAGCTGAGACGTCCATCAGAACCAGGTAGGCGCAGCCATCAGATCAGTTGGCTGTTGAAGGGAAAGAGGAGAGAGAAATGAAGAGAGCAGAGAGATAACGAAGGACACACAGGACACAGAACCTATAGGAGAATAAAGAAGGCAGTGCAGGAAAGGTGCACAGTGCATCAATAAATTGTGTGTTTCTCTATTTTCAGGTGTGATACACCGCCTGATTCTCACCTGTTTAAAGACACTGGCAGTCTATGTTATGGTCCATCATCACTGGAAGTGATTATAGAACATAGATGCCATTTTCATTAAAATGTTGTTCATGCAAGTGGCACTTAATGTCAGTGTTAGCTTTCTAGCGCGTCAACAGTGGCACTATAAACATGTAGAGTTCTGAAGGCTGGTTAGCTCTAATCACAAGCAATAGCTGACACTTATAGAAATCTCATTGTTTTTGCTGGTTTTCATTTATACAATCCAGCTGCACCTCAAGGATGTACTTCCTCCCTACTGTGACAAAGCACTTCCTCACAGGGGATCATCAGATCTCTCCATGAGGTTGTAGCTTCTTTACAATATGACTGTTGTTGTGACCTGGTGCTATATTAAAAAAATTGAAATAAAAATGTAAAAAAAAAAACTCTGATGGTTAACAAAAAGGCATAGATTTGAAACTCTGCAAATTAACTCTACGGTATTGTTTTTTTGGTTTTTTTTTTGCTGGTTTCATTGTTTAGACTACTGAGACTGTTATTGTACTAAGAAGCATCCTTTTTGAATGTTGATAAGCCTTTGCAGGTACAAAAAAAAGCCCACACGTCTGACCATTAATGCACCAGCACTGCTCCAGCTTCCTGCTATGATGATTTCAAAGTGAAAGAGAACGCAGCATAAAAGTCCTCGAGTCGGTCTTAACTCCCTTCGTCCATGAGGTGTGAAATCGTTTGATCCAGCTTGTTTCCATTTTAGTGAAACAGCCTTTATATAGGTGTGAGAATTTTCATTTGTGTGTGTTTTTAAATGCTGTTGGAGCAATAAAAAGTGCAGACAAAGGGGAAGGGTACAGGGTTGGAGTCGAGAACGAGGAAGGAAGGAAGGAAGGAAAGAAGGAAGGAAGAGAGCTGACGCTAGCTTCTGTGATAGTTTTGAATGAAGGCAAAATGAAGGATGGGGGCTGTCCCATAGTATATCCTGTCTGTGTGAGTGTGTGTGTACTTGTCTGTGCTTGCGCATGGGTGGGGTGGTGGGGGTTGACTAACATTAAGTGTGTGCTAGTGTCTGGGTGGAGAGCGGTGAGCGATGTTGGCTTTAAGTAGCATTCAAAAAGGTCAGAGGTTGGGGTTAAAAGTCAAACAATGCCTGGAAGGACTAGCAATCAGCTGGGGCAGGAAAAGGCTGCCAGGAAAGGGTAGGTGGGTAAAACGAAGGGCAGGAAGAGATAAAGCGGTCTAAGAGGACAAAGGACGGTTGACATTCACACACTTCGAAGTATCAGAGCTTATGTAGCTTCTCCCAACAAGGGCTCATCTTACCTCCAAACACACTCGGAAAACACACAAACGCACCGAGACAAAAATGCAGCCTCAGACACGATGACAAAACAGACCCATGCAGGAGCTCTGTAACCTAATCAGAACATGTGGCCTATTTCTCTGTATGTTTTAATGAGCCCTCCATTGTGGAGCGCTGACTGATATTATTAAGCTGCCGTGTCTCAGCTCATTAGCTAAACCAGGCTCAACAACAACACCAGCAGCTAAAAGATGATTTGATACCGCCTGCAGAGTTATGCGACACCACAGGACCTTAAAGAGGTCGTGGTGAGATACAGAGCACTGAGTTAATTCGGTCATTGGGAATGAGTCGGACTAAATCATGCTTCTTATGACACAAAAAATAAGAATAACACATCACAGACAGAGATCAACCACCCCTTTTGTAAAGCTGCCCATAGCCGAGGATATTCAGTGTTTCTTTTTTGCAGCTGAGGACTTGTAACTTATGAGAAGTCATCATCAATGCTGTACAGACAACACTGCTGCAGGTGCATATTTTACAGTCTGTTCTCACTTAAGAGAATGCTTTGGTTTTCTTTTTTTAGCATTGATGATATCTCACTTAACTATAATAAACTGGAAGAAAAGACCAAGGTCGTCAGGTCTCTATACATTACCTGCTACATCAAATGATACCTTGTTTGATAAGACGTCTCTAAAGCTCCCCACAGCCTCGAGCAAACACACACCAAACCCCAAACTAAACATAATGCTAAGCTTTGCCATAGAACCAAGATCCCACAATCAAACAAGTCCCCGCATGTTGATGTACAGTGAGGTTAAAGCACCCATCTGGCATAATAAGCATGACCACACACACACAGACACACTTCTCAAAGGCATCTGTCTGACCTTGTGCGAGCAATTGATAAGAAAAATCTCATTTTTTGAGATGTATTATGGGTGCTGTAGTATCAGGTAATGCTATATTGTACGTTCCACTTTAAAGATGCTTGTGCTTGACTGCTCTGGAAATGAGTTCTTCAACATGACTGTTGTAAGTTCACACATAAAACATAAATATATTATATATTTTATTTTTATATTATTATATTATTGTATTATATATATTTTACAAGTCTGCATTTTGGTGTTTTAAAATTCGAATAGAATGGGTAATTTTTTAAGATCATAGTGATTATTTTTCACTGTAAAATAATTCTCCAGCAAGATGTTTTGATCATGAGAATTTCAGAAAATTAATCTGTGATAGTATAAATGCTACACTTAAATGAGAAAATAAAAATTAGGTATTACCATTGCAAATAATTTGGCTCATTTATGCTCAAATTATATCATTTTTCTAACTTCCCCGTTCATTTCAGTCCTCTACACTGCAAAAACGCAAAATCTTACCAAGTATATTTGACTTATTTCTAGCTAAAATAATCTCATCCCACTTAAAATAAGACACAATCAACTAGTAACATTTCAGTGCAGGCGCTTTCAAGCAAAAATATCTTGTATTAAGTGCAAAAAAAATCTGCCAGTGGAACAAGAGAAAATTCTCCAGTTTCAAGATTCACTGCCTAAAAACAAGTTCCTATATCTCTCTGAGATGTCACTATTGTGTCTTATTCTAAGTGTGATGAAATTATTTTGACTAGAAATAAGTCAGATATACTTTGTAAGATTTTACGTTTTTGCAGTGGTAGGTTATCCAATCTTTTCCAAACAGATGTTTTAGGCTGACTAAAATACATTTTATTTTTTATTGTTTTTAGCAGCAGTTTTAGGTTTTAATTGTTCCCAACAGGGAGACATATGCATATGCCACCTCGTGCGTCACTCAGCGCAGTGCTCAAGGTTTGTTTTGGTTTGGTTGTTTGTTCAGAATGCTGTCTTTTTAGTGTAGCTGGTTCAAGCACTGCTGCTTTCATCCCTGTACATCTGCTAGGTGTGATGTGAAACTATCATACAATGTCAAGTTATCGTCATAGAAACTAACCCCATACACACTGTTGGAAGACGTTTTTGATGAAGCGCTCCCCAATAATTTGCTCTCCAACTTCTACCCAGTGCCAAAGAAAATGATACATGGACACGAGAGCTGCACTGAATAGCATCTTTTGGGCTTTGGAGCTTTAGTTGTAATCAACAGTGAATAATTTAAGCTTTGCCTCGCGAGTGGGGCGAGGGGAGGGAAGAGATGGGTGACTCATGTCTAGTTTTATGACTGCAACACAATCACCATACACAAGATTTCAAAACAATGACTGAGCTATGTGTCAAATAATCACCGAGAGGGAACTTTAGAAACAACAAAACATCTCATGCTTTTTCTGACTCTGCACGTCTGCACTCACCGAAGCTGAGCCGCTCACCCAACACAGGGGCAGAGAGAGTGCAAACACTGCTGGGATACAGCTCAAAGATTCTTTGCTAGGCCAGTTCTGAAAAACAAAAATACACGCTGGGATGGTTTATTCTGATATATGAAAATTAACTCAATACGTCTCTGTTGTTGAATATTTGGATAAAGCCTAAACAGACACGCGAAAGTTTTAACGTTATAATATAAAAAGCTGAAGGCATCTTATATTCCAGGCGGCGATCAAAGATCAAAGTGATAATGCTGACGTGTGTTCCAAAACTGGAAAAGAACACATATGATTTAAATAATTAGTTACATTTTAAAAGTCTTGCTTATATTCCAAACAATTTTGAAACCTGAACTAACCCGATTTGAACAACTCAACGTTGTTAGTTTGTCACATAATCATGTGATCACGTTTGCGCCGATTGCTTTGGAAGCATTAACCACGTGACACGATGAATTGCACTGTGCACTTCAGCACTGCCTTTCTACTGCAAACACTACCCAAGCCAAGAGACGCTTTTACCTCACTGGCAATGTTTTTTATGCTAAACAGTTGCGTTGTTGAAATAGCAGAGAAGATTAAAGAGGAGATGATCAAAAAAAGGAGACGTGGCAGACAAAGGGGGAGGGAAAAGAGAGTAAGGTATACAGAAATTTTAAGCTTTTCTGCAGACAGACAAGACAGCTTTGAGTCCCTCTTCATCATCTCGCTCTGTTCCTCCTCGTTCCCCCTCTGCAGTGTTTACATGCTGCTTCTTCACTTAATCCAGCCTTCAGGATGCCTCCTTCACTTCGTTACCTCTCAGCCTGGCGATGGAACCCTTGGATGATGAGGGAGGATTTTTTTTTTCTTCTTTCTACTTTCTCCATTTCTCCACCGCCATCTCAATCTCTTCTCTGCTCACTCAAGCGTTGGCTACACCAAAGCCTCCAGCATCGATCCAATAAAGCTGGTAGCCCCGCCATGGCAAAGCTCGGAGAGCCTGCACCCCAACCTAGCATTTGAGCACGCTCAATTAAGAGCGTGTTAATTGAGAAGGCTGGTGTGGGGGTATTGTAGAGAGAGAGGTGTTTTTTTTTTAAATATATTTTTAAAAGTGTAATCAATAACTGTCACAGTGGGCAGACGTGAGCTCACACACTCAATCGCACACACTCATACAAACACATACACAGATCTCTAAATCTCAATTACCTCCCCTGCCAATCCCCCAAATAGACCAAATATTTGTTTGCTAGCACTGAAATGTATTATTCTCACGTGAGAGTAGGCGTGGGCAAAGGAGCAGCTCTCTGCGTGCTACAATTCTGCCTTTGTGCTGGGTTAAAGTTTGACATTTTGCGCCTGTTTAAAAGTCAATTGGATCCCTTCTCCAATAAGCACGCATCATCAAAGGCACCATTTTGCTCACTGATGCACAGCAGCAGCAGGTGCACAGGGGGAAGCATACAGATGGTTTGTGTGCATTTGTCTCCGTGTGGAAGTACTGTATATTTCAGTTATGACAAGTTGCTGTCCTGGCACTTAAAAATGACATTTAAAGTTGTCCCCAAGAGTCTTCCGAATAATCACGGGCCTCTGTACGAACACGTAAAGAAGTAGTAAACATGAGAAAGAAATGTTATCGAGTGTTTTGTAAGCTTTTCTTGAGACCTTTGTGTGTTTCAAAGAGGTCGTGCAACCCAGTTTCCAGTTTCATAATTGGTATCTGATGCTTTAGAAAATTTTGTATCCTTTTTAAACA
>VURO01003098.1:10888-22351 GCA_015108175.1 Pelvicachromis taeniatus | reverse complement strand
ATGACACTCTTAAGAACTGAAAACCACCTTTGAAAATTGTATGAAATCCCTGATACACATGACTTGACTAGGGCTGGCAAAACGATTATTTTCCGAATCGATGAATCTAGTGATTAATTTTTCGATGCATCGATGAATCTAATGATATATGTTACTGCTAAGCAGCTTAAATTAGTTTTGCAGTTACGGAGGTTGGGTGTTTATCTCTGAGTGTGTCTACGTGGGGGGTGTCTGGATGAATTAAAGGGTAAAAACCAGCGTTAGTAAAAAAGTTGAAAACTTACGGTCGTTTTATGATCGGCCATTTCATCCTTAAAAAGCCGGCAAAGACTGAATCGCTTCCTTTTCGGTTAAAATATCCCCATACTGTAGAACTGCGTGTTCGGGGGGCGTGGTTTAAGTCGACATGTTACCACTACAAGCTGCCGCTATGTGTTTTTTTGAAAGTGATGACGCATCGACGCACATTTTTTACGTCGAAGTATTTTACGCGTCGACGTAATCGATTGCGTCGACGTAATCGATTGCGTCGACGCGTTGTCCCAGCCCTAGTCCGTGTGCTCAACAGCAGACACATGCCCATATTGTGGTCTAAACCAATCAGAGATAGTCAAAGGCGGGACCTCTCTGATTGGCTGTGGTCCAGATAGTCCTGCAGGTGTGTGTACGTTTGAAAGTGCAGGTGGATACAGAGAGGTGAGTAGCCTAGGCCCGATAGAAGTGGATGTAGCTGTGGGTAATGAGAAAAGATGAAAAGAACGATTGATAACTGTTAAGTCCGGATCCGTCTGAAATTCATAGCCAGTGCTCTGACACGGAGCCATCAGCTGCTCAGGTTATGTCTAACACTGGTCCAGAGACCGCATCAGATAATGAGCCACATATGATCGACTCTGAGCCAGAGCCCACTGAAAGTAAAAGGGGGAAAGTGTCTACATTTGGAAGAGAGTGGCTTGACCAGTTTCCCTGGCTAAGATTCAGCAAAACTGACAACATGATGTGCTGCATTTACTGTGGTGAGTGTGGGTAGACTATGGCCGGTGTTGTGCCAAGGTAGGTACCTCCGACAGAATTTGTTTCGGTTGCATCGGGAGCATTTCCTGTGCAGTGAGTACGAATCCAGTTTTTTTTCCACCTCTTTTACAGCCAACTAGACGTGGAAATAGTGATGTTTTAGTTTTGTAAAAAAATAGTATTGTTACATTAGCATTCAGTTTGAGGGTTGCAACAGAAAATGATATATTTGTTGTTCCGTGGTATCAGATGAGATTATTTTAACAAACCAAGGACCGTTTGCCTGATAATTAGTGCATCCTCCTGTAACTTTACTGTATAAAGACCTAACATCTCCAAAGTTTCAGGAGCAATGAGTCATAAGAAGTGTTTGTGAACTAAAAATCAAGAATGTGTAATAGTGTTTGTTTGTGATTTGGACAGCTCAGCACGTGCTCCCAATGCAGGGGGAAACAAATTCTGTCTGGTGCTAATACTTTTGAATTGAAACGCTGAAAAAGCACAGTGTATCCAGAAAATGCATTTTATGCGGTGGTAAATGTTCTGCCCAAGTGTCTCCCTGCCTGTTAGCGGCAGGCAGCAGCAAACAGGTCATCAGAGGAGAGAGAATGATTAAGTTTAACATCGCCTACAATATAGTTTAAATTTCAGCTCAGTGAAGCACTTTAAGCACAAGCACTTTTTCACTAACTTATCAGTCCTGTAGAACTGTGCTAAATAAATAAAGAGATAAAGAACTTTGTGTTGATAAGCTTGTTAGTTAATCATTTACAAATCAATAATTTTCAAAAAAAAAAAAAAAAGTGTTAAGCGATACAGTTGAAAACCTTTGGGTGCAAAAGTTAGACGCACCAGTGCAACTGTGGCAAAAAGTTAGTCTAGAGCCCCGTCTGCCCCTTCTATTATTCCAGTAAAAGTGGCACATATGCAAAGTGTTCTCTATCAATTACCCATTTGTGTGTTTCTGCAGACCTGCATGCCCACTGCCATCCTTCTCATCTGAGCAGGCAGTGTGCGAGTGTAAGTGAGTTTGCCTCTGGCCGAACCAGTCAGCTGACTTCCTGTTGGCTCCCCCCACACACATGAAAATAATCACATTGGTATGACTCCTCCACACTTTCCTAATGATGTATCGGGTGGATCAAATTCTGTTAACAAATGGGGTCATTCTCTAATCATTGTCAGCTCGACCATCTCCATAAATGGGAAAGTCAGCCCACTTCCAGCATGTTTTTCCCAATCTGAAGCAATGTTTAATCAGGAATATCTTCAAAACTTTAAAAGATATAAGCCTGAAATTTTCACTGACCTTTGGATGTGACATTGGAGCAGGATCTTTAGATCTGGACAGATGCATTAAAAAAAAACAAACAAAAAAAACACTTGAATGGCTTGATTAGTCAAGAAATATGTTCTGGGTAGTATTTGCTATATAAAGCTACAATTATATGTCTACATTTTAAACCATATATTTTACAGGCAAATCTGAGGTAGTTGAGCAGAAATTGTTCTGAACATGTAAAGATTTGAGATGGAATAATCCAAAGGAGTTTTGGGTTTCTTAATACTCATAAAAATGTGTTTTAGCGGCTCCTTTTCCAGCAGTTTTGTTTATTGCCGTGTGCATCACAAGATGAATGTGGAAGATGTAGTAATGTGGTTTGGCCTGTTTGGTGTGCAGCCCAGCAACATTTCCTCGTGTTGGATTTTTGTTTTTCTAGAGCAGGGGTGGCTGCTAGATCCTTGATTTGGGTTTTGTTTTTTTATTTGATTGTAAAGCAAAAGATAACGGATACATTAATTTTGCCTTAATTATTAACATATTTCAGTTCTGCGCTGCGTCATTGCAGTTTGGAGTTCTTTTTTTTTTGACAATAGAGCACAAAAGATTATATCAGTCCTTTTAGTCCTTTTAAAAAAAAAATAGTTTATCTATTTTCTCTGTTGCACAGTATCATGTTTCCTTCAGCATTTTCATTTTCATTGCTGGTTGTTTTTGTGTGTGCCTCAGTTTTCAGAAATTGGCTCTCAATCAAGTGGTGTGAGCAAGACTGTAATGCTGTTTTCAATTTGTGAAGTTTTTGCTTCTTTTAGTGGAGCTTTTTTTCCTTTGCCTGTTCAGCCACAGTGGCTATCACAGCTTCTACTAACAGCCAAGTTACTCTCCTATTTCCTGCAAACAAACAGCTGTTGTTTCTGGAGGAAATGTAACCATCCATCTTTGTCCCTGGCAAAGACCTACAAGATAACCAGAGCTCTTTTTTGTTTTCGGTGTACACGTTCAAAAGGAACATTAGGCACAGCTTATTTTCCACAGAATAAGTTGTTACAGACATGTGTTGCTTTGAATTGGAGCACGTCTCTGTCCAAGACAAACGTTTGGGTCTTTTTCTGTTTATTTTCTGTTTATTAAAAAAATATATTATTAATAAAAAAAGAGCTAGTTTGTCCCTACATGTTTGGCTGGATATTATTACACGCAGAGCTTTGGTGGCTCAGATTAAAATCTCACAACTCCTGGAATAGTGAAACTGAGAGAAAACAAGGTTGATCCAGATAGGGTGGGAGAAAAGAGACTGGCCTCATTGAAGCCGGCTAACAATGCCTGAGAATCAGCTGTCACCCATGTCTGTTTTGATACAGTTGTTTTTAGACTCTTCATTAGTCTGCTGTTTAAACAGAGTGTTACTTTTTAGTCAGATGCATGCCTGCTTTGTGCATTTCGAAGATAAGAGACTTTATTTTTGTGAGCAGGAGTTTATGTTGTGTCAGTGAACCAGTGTGCTAATGTTTTAGAGCAGTGTTGGAGCTGCTGGCATTATTTGAATCAATATTTTGTCAATTCATGTTTGATTTGCTCGCTGTTTAATCTATGAAATTTGAAAGTGTTTTGATAAAAATGCTTCTTTTTTTTGTTTTTTCAAACACAAATGCAGAATGACGCCTGTTTTCATAGTAAATCTCGGTGTGTTTTTGATAGCTGGGCGTATAAAACAAGCGATTGGAAGTGTCATATTGCACTGTAAACAACTGTATTTATTTTATTTCTCGTACTATAAATTAACTGATTAGTTATTGGAAATGATAATGAAATGAATTGTTACTTCCAGCTCTTCATGCACACAAATGTATCAAGTGTAGAATGGAAAAGGGAGGGGGGAAAAAAACACGCCAAATTCTCACATTTGGGACGTTTTCCAAATGTAGTTGAAATCCACCAGAAATGGGCTGCACTGAAAGACTTGGAAGGAAGTATGCAAAGTGTTGATTTTGAAATAGCCATCGCTAAGGCTGTAGAGCAGATATGCGGAACGAATTGGGTGATGCAAAGCAATGTGGGTTAAGAGTTTCTGGCGGAGTGAGACTGAGAGATCGAATATCTGATTTTTCTCAGGTTTCTCTTTTGATAATCTGTTGCACAGAAATCGTCTGGCTTGTCAGATCTCGACTAAAGCAATTAGGTTGACTGCATGAGGGAGGAGTGGTCTGATGTGTTGGTGCTATTGAAGTAACTTTGAGTTATGATCATGCCTCCATTGTTGCTTATTGCACTTTTTTTGAAATGGGAATTTTTATGGCCGTGAAACGTGAAATGAAGCAGGAAATTAAAAACCTACGTTTTTTTTTTTCTCCCTTCCCTCCTGTCCTATTCATCCACAGCTGATGCCTTCAAACAGTAGTAGTTCCTCGTTTCTATTCTCCACACACACAGGTGACAGGTATTCACATATTTAATTCATTTAAGTGGTCACAGAATTGATTTTTTTCCACAGAGAGTTATCACACATCTTTTGAAAATGAAATGGGCTCTTCTCACAGCTGGATGATAATATGACATTCATACTTTGAAAGAGGATCATAAATACGTCTAATTTCCAAACTTTCCAAAAATAGCCCAAACCATTTGACCCCATTCCTTGAAAGGTTGGACAAGTCTACATGCACCTACTGCACTGGTCTTACTTTAAATGGATAGCAGAAGTTAAACTCTGCAAACTCTAAATTTAGGTGGAAGGTAGATTGATATTTTCTGAAATTCAGATTGGCTTCCCCACTCTCGGCCTCCCTCGGGGTCTTTATGCGATTTCTTATGCATGCACCCTGTGCTTTGCAGATAGGAATTGTGCCTGATTTTCTACAAACAACACTCTGCATACCCTTGTGCTTAAATCTACAATGTGTTAAAATTAGAATCTGTAGTGGCTTTTCTTTTAAGGTTTAACTGTGAATTCCTGGGTGAGTATGAAATGTTTCACCTGTGCGAGCATTTGGGGCCGGATGTTGGCTGTTTTAATCCACGCTCGCGCTCTCATGGTATTGTTTGTGTATATTTTAGTGGTCACCATATGTGCAGTGAATGTTTGGCTTGGATAATGTGCGATAAGTCTGCTCGCCTACACTTAGCTTGGTCATTTTCATCCATTTCTCAGAACTCCGGGCTTGTTTCCATTAAACTGAGGCTATTTTTAAATCGGTCTTTGAGGGGGAGGGTTTATCAGGGGGTTTCAGTTAGTGTCATATGAATCCAAACCGGGCAGGGGTCCAGGGTGAGTAAAACAGACCTCCTCCTCCTCTCAAGTGCCCTGAACTCTTTCCATGTGGAGAGTGTGTGTACCAGTTTATTAACCGTGTGTTGACTCACTGCTGCAGCTGTGTCATTGTGTATGAGTTTGCATTCTTGTGGTCAGGGAAAAATGAAAAACTGCTCATAGATTCGCCATGAATCCCTTGATAATAAAGAAATGTTAAGAAGAATTAAAATGTCACTCTGTGTTGCTTATTTTTATTCCTTGACCGTAGACTAAAGAGAGATCTAATTTACTGACACCAATCAGAGAAGAGCAAATTAAAATACCCCAAAACGCGAATAACATAATTGGAATAATGCGAGTAATAAGTTTGCGCTATATCTCTAAAGTTTGATTTGGCAATAGATTAAATTGAATTCAACTTAATTTCTGCCTATTCCCTAATCTAATAAGAAGGGAATCATTTGAGCACCAAGTTAACATTTCTTACGTCAATCTTCATGTTCTATTTCAGATTGTGAGCTGTTCATCTTTCTTTTTTCTTTTTTTTGCATTATTGAAAGAAAAAAAAAAGCATTTTACATGCACGACATATTTATAATTGGGTTATAGTGAGTGTGACTAAATAAGGAACCAAAGGATGAATCCGGTTACTTGAGCATACATAAATAAAATATAAAATAATCATCAATTATGTCAATTTTTCAGCTGTGTTATTGAATTCTGGATATCCACTCGTGAAGGAAAAGGTCATGTTGCTTGTCAAAAAATTCTGTTAGTCAAACTATGATTCCCCAAACATGACAACAATCTTAGAGTAATTGCAGATGATAATTTTGTCATAACTCTGTGTGTGTGTGTGTGTCTGTGTGTGTGTGTGTGTGTGCGCGCGCCCCGCAGTGATGTGGATGACTGCTCCGGGCTTTAAAAACATGTTCATTAATTTACTCTGTGGCTGTAAGCTTATTTCCACCAAGAGGCACACAAACACAACAAAACACACCCACTCAGCCACACGAGCGACCTCCAATTTCCAGCAAATGAAACCTTGTTTGAGCTCTCTTCATTGCCCCCCCTCTCTCTCCTCCCAGCTTCCATCGTCTCTCCCTGAGGGGCAGTTTTTAGTGACTGATGGCATGAAAGCCAGCTGAGGGTAAACAAACCAGCAGACCACACTTTTGCTTTAATGTCACAAGTCAATGACATGCAGCTGGGTGAAAGGAATGAGGGGGCAACACCTACACTTTCACTCTCAGGGCCATGTCTGAGGCTGACAGTATCCCTCCAGCTAAACACAGACAGTCTGCATTAGTGTTGGCCTGTAGCTACAGGTGCCAGGAGAATCAAGCCCAGTTTTAGAACTTGGACAGAAAGGCATGGTGCAAGTGTTTATGCTGCTCTGAAGCAGGTTTATACAGCTTTTGTTAAAATGATCATTACTAGGTGTCAATTTTGCAGCCTTACGGAAAAAGAACAGTTCTGTGAGCTAGAAAATAATTTATTTTTTATGGCCACTTGAATGTATTTCACTTGTGCTGTATTGTATTGCACGTTTACTAAACAAACACTATTTGTCATCATTGACCTATAAAATATGTGGCCATGTTTCCAGTGCTAAAACACTATAAATCACAGTGTGATCTCGATGCCTAATTCAGTGTGGCTTCCCCTCTGTGTGAGGCACCCTGGGTTCTTACCTGTTTGTGGGGCAGAAAGTGCTCAAACGCCAAGTTTCCACAATATGACACGATCAAGAGGAAAGACTGTTCAAACTGCAATGTCTCGTAGTTTTCTTTTGTTTGGTTTTAAGATTTTAGTCATTTAGACCCGAGTAGGTTTGACGTGGGGTCAACCTTTTACGGTGCAACTCTGTCCACCAGCAGCGGCCAAATCCTTTTGGAAAAATAGTAGAATTTTAGATTTGATACCAAAACCCAGAAAAATACTCGGTGTGACTTTTGATACCAGTTTGTCTGACTGCTGTGTTTCTGTTCAATCAGAGTTGGGTGCCACTCCTGTCTAGTTGCTAGTGGGCTTTCCTCAGCTTCAATCTGGGAGTTTAAGTACAGACACGCAAGACTCAACATTTGCTTTCTAGTTCTGACATTACTGTCATCATTTTTTCTTTCTTTTTTTTTGTGGCATAGCTACTCTCTCCCACCTTAATGATAACTTAACAGATGGCTGATGTGCCAAAGGGGTAATTGCTAATAGATATACGGTTAATGTTAATGTTTGCGATGTCTGAGTTAAGAGTTACAATAGCTGCGAATGGGAGCTTCAGTGGTGTTGAAGTGTGAAGTGCTGTGTCAGCTAGGAAGCAAAGGTGAAACTGATGGTGCTGCAAATAATCTTTTTTTTTTTTTTTTTTTTTTACTACCTGCATATCTCCCTCCTACAAGCAGGTAAAACAAAACAGACTAAAACAGACTAATGCAGAATTATTGTCACATGCATAGGGTTGGGGGTGTCTAACGTAGGGCGTGTGTCTATTTTGTGATAACACAACCAACTTCTTCATGTGAACGTAAATTGCTGTGCCATCCATCATGTTTATTATTGTTTTTAAATATTTTGCTTCAAATATTTTGCTTCAAAGGGTGTTGGGAAGAAGATCTCTCAGATTTCTAAAGATCTTTCAGAAGCACATGACTCTGACCTATGAATCATCAAGCATAGAAGAAGCATCCAACTCAAGGGATGAACCAGGGTTGTCTACCACAGCAGAAAACCTTTTAAATTGGATCTTTAGGCACTTTATTAGCACTTTACTGCCTGGGACATAAGCTGTATGGGACGTAAGCTGTTCCTATTTCTTTAGGTGAATCTATGAAAAAGACCACAGATAATGACACACGTGCACGCCATCGTAACATGCATCAGAAATGACATCAGTGAAAGTGTTGCTGTCAAAAAGCCATTCTTATGGAAAACGGGGAGTATAAGAAAGTTTGAATATGAGAGCTCAGGCTGTGTTGAAGAATAAAGGTGGCCATACCAAATCTTTACTTTCAAGCTTGTTAGAATTGTACAAACTCACAATGCACATTTCAGTAAATCACTTAATCTATTTCCAATTTTCGAGCAAAACATAAAGACAGTACTGTATGTTCCAGAAACATTGGTCTCTAACAAGCCAAGTCATTAAAAAAAAAAAAAACATTAGCAGAATAACTTTAAGGCACAGTCGTGTGTGCATGTCAATCAGTCTTTCAACACATTTCAAATCTGAAAAACTCGATATATTGACCTTTTGTGCGAAACAGTTCTGCACCAAAGATAAGGAATTTAATCAAATGTCATGTGTGAGTTTTATTGACTATGTAATAGCAATTCAAAGGCATTTATCAAGTACCAGCACCCCCACTAAGATCTAGTGCGCTTCCTGCAGCGTACCTCTCTGTTTGCCGCTCGTCAGTCAAAACCCCTCTGATTTGAAAATTAAATCTGTGAAAGAAGAGAGCTACTGACTGGTCTATGCCTAACATGTGCGGGAGACAGAGGTCAGTAACTCCATAGACGGCAGTCTATTCACCAGGAAGATCTTTTTAATTAGACTATGTTCGTTTAATTAACCAGCCAGCATAATGTCTGTGTCCATTTGTCACCCCTTTACTTTGCTTAGCAGAGCAGGGTGAAAATACCTTCTTTTGTCTCCTGACTGTTTCAGAGATCCCTGCTTCCTATTATTATATATCATTGTTCGCTGAAATGTATTTTTTCTTGTCTTTTAGATTAGCATGATAATACCCCCATGGAGGGGAGGAAAAGTGGTGAAGAGCTATTGCAGGACTGCTCATCAGGCTCACTGTGTGCAAGACCGTGGTTATTATCATACTGAATGCACCATCAGTTAAGCTAACAACCTAAATTTCGACATTTATCTCCAATATCATAGCCTGACTGTCAATTGCATAGGGAGCACTATGGTAAATTACAGGTTATGTCTTGCTCCTTGGAGCCTGGATCTTTCCCCAGTGTAATTACGTTATGCTAATTCTGCCCCCCCATGTACTTCCCATGACAGAAAGAAGGCTTTCCAACTGTTCAGATATTAAGTAAAATATGAAAGAATAAATGTGGCGATTTACGCTACAGCATTGCTCACGAACCCTGAGCACAACCCTTGTTTCCCCATGCAACTCTAGGGGATGGAGGAAAAGGCTCAGCTAGAGCTTGTTGCCATGTTTCCATAGACTGGGTCAGCTGCAGGTTAGGCCACCTCAGCTGGAATTATTGTGTCAGAGGTGGACAGGGTCAGGCCACGCTCCTCCCTTCAACACGAGGACTTTGTTAGTGTCGGACACGCAGCAGACACTGGCAGCACAAATCCCTGTCACGCTCTCGGAGTAGAACCCTGCACGGGTCAGAGGTTGTGTGTTAAAGGGGGGCATCCCCGTTTCATGACCTGAATACTGATTGATTTCCTTGAATGGCTATCAAGGTAGGGGGCCTTGCCTAGTGATTGTAGGGAGTGGTCAAACTGCTTACCCTTACCCCTTGTAGCAGTTTGCAGTGAGAGAATGCGGTACAAAGGAAGGGAAAAGCCACTCTTTGTCACAACATGCGCAACTCCTGTGCTCAATGATGTACCTCAGCAGGCGTATGTTTTCACTTTCCCTGAAACCGGACACTAGACCACATGCTTCCCTTTTAATAGGCAGCTGAGTGAGGAAGGGGCAGGAGTGTGGTCTGTTTGCCATTTGGTAGAAGATGGACGAGGCCACACTCCCTAGTTCCTCTGATAGATTTATTAGTTGTTCAGAATTGCACAACTGCAGTGGCCATTGACAGTTATATCAGTCATTCAGTTGTTCAAAGTGCTTGGCAGTTGCCTAAAAGGCTGAACAATTTTCTTTATTTTCACAACCAGAAGAGTAATTAATCATTCCTTTCAGTAACCGTGTTCTGGTAAACAGTAACCAGAATATGGCAACAGTGCTAAAGTTGGAATAAACAATTAAACAAAATCAAAGGCATGATTAAAACGAGCCCTACGATTGCTGTAAACTTGAGAAAGTTCTCAGACTGACCTTATGTTTTTACCATAAACTGAATGTGATCTGATGAAATGACGAGCACAGGGAGAGCAGAATAATGCACAGAACTGTGATTATGACAATGCCATTTAAATGTCTCCCATCTCCTCAAGTGAAAAAGAAAGGTCACAAATAAGACTGAAACATGGCACTCATCATCACTATGAAACCTCATGATCCCCCGTACTGATGGGAAACCCTTTAAACCTGAATTTCCCCTATCAGGGTGGAGTTGATATTTGAAGTTGGCTCGTTTCTGCTTGAGGAAGCAGCACAACGTGTCCTTGTGTCCTTTTACTGAACTACTAGTAAGTAAAGAGGTTTAACAGTGTTGTCGGATGGCAGCCAATTGTTCCACTAATAAATTAAGCTTCCCCATATTTGTGGTTTTGGTTGATCATGTTGTTAATGTCTGGGTAAATTGGTAGTAAAACTGCCTTAATGACAAGAGCTTATATCGTACTTTTCAATGTGTAGAATTTAGTCCTTAAGATGATGTTCCCATCATTACAGAGTGGTAGTTTAATGGAGACATGTAAAAAAACATTTTGTTTTTTACATAAGGGAAAAAAGACTAAAAAATAAGGTAGGTGAAAATAAGTTCAACATGTGAATGGCCTAAATATTTTAGTGTTTTTGAGCTTTGAGTCATCAGACGAATTGTTACAGCCCAGATCATACACTCTGGGTTTTTTGATATGAAAAGTGAATAAAACGGTGAATAAATCTTCCTACAGCGAGCTCTGATGACTAACCAAAGGCTGAGAGTTAGAGAAGATGTGAGCGTTCACACTGAGAGACTTTTGTTTTCCATGCAGCCTGAAACTTTGTGCTTTTTAGTGTAATTAAATAGTCATTAAGAGCTGCTGTTTGGACACCCG
>VURO01003098.1:0-10868 GCA_015108175.1 Pelvicachromis taeniatus | reverse complement strand
TGTCTTGTTCATTGGAACTGAGAAATAGTGGTTTCATCTCCAGTCTCATTGCGGTGCATTTCTTTACTTCGGTCACTTGAAAAGTCGTTCCCCAGGCGTGAGCTCGGAGGAGTCGATACAGCCATAATTGATTCTGTATATTGAAATGACTAAAAGCTTGAATTTGCCCAAGCAAGCAAATAAGAAAACAAGCAAACATCCAGTCCAGAGAGGAGGCATCAATTTGATTACTCCTTCAGCTGTAGCTCCCAGTTGTGGGTTTGAAATTATTCTATTAGAAGGATATAGTTGATGGGTTTTATTAACAGTTGAGTGTGAGCCCAGACTAGTCCAAAGTTCTACTGATCAGAGATTCTCTTTCATGCTCGTCACACGCTCAGGACAGATTAATATAACACTAAAAAGAAAAATCTCCAGTACTTCTCTTTTATGTCAGGGCCTTTTTTGGACTTTTGTCAGCATTCGGAATGCAATTTAAACAGTTTGCAACGTTAGGTAATTTGTTTGATAGTTTATATATTTATATAACATTTGCCACACAATACTGAGTTGTATATTTTGTGGCCATTGGTCCCCCCCAAATTTCTAGACATGTTGATGAAATCTACCAGATGGCCTTATGTATGGTATTTAAATCTTTCTTTGTTCTGTTAAAGACACAAGAACACTACTAAATTCTTCTCGAAGCATTTAGGGGCAATTTGACGTCTTGAAAGTGCACCAGAGATGGTCTGGAACCTTTGTAGCTCAGGCAAAGGAATTTGTTTTCCACAAGCCCTTATCTTCCTTTTTGAAGTTTTGTGTTTTTTCTCAGACAGTATTGTCTGTCCCAACAAATAGCAAACACAGACCCTTATTGTCAACATTTCACTCTATACCACTGATACAAGAAAATAATGACCACACAGCCTAATGGTATCACAATAGCTGGTATAGGCTGTTACTGATGCACAGCAGTTCTACTTTCCATTCGGGACTTGTGGTCCTTTTGTCAAAACAGTGAGAACTTGAGAGAGAGAGAGAGAGAGAGAGAGAGAGAGAGAAAATATGCTGGCGAGCTGGCTATGCCTTAACCTTAACTGAACCATCATCAGCATGTGGCTGCCAGCTGGAGTGTTTGCTAATCCAGAGGATGCTGCCTCTGCAAGTCTTTCTGGGCTCTGCTACTTGAAATTAGCAGGGTGTAAGGTCAAAACCTCAGTCATCACCATTTGTCTGAGTTAATATTGGGACAGGTGGCGATCCAACTAGGTCATCATATTACACAGTATTTCCCCAAAATGCTTAATAGTTATGACAAACTATCTTCTGGTTTAATAATTGAGAATCTACACAGTCCCTATGGCTATATGATAAAGGAAATGACATACTATTGCTACAGGATCAGGAACTACATCCTTCTAAAGGAAAGATAATCACTTGTCAACTTTTATGCATCAGTGACTCAGAATTTCACATTTCAGCTTTCAGCTCAGATAGAATGGTTTTTTTTTGGGGGGGGGGGGGCGCTATCAGGCTGTATAAAGCTCTGTTTAGGTTTGTGCACTGGCAAGGTGAAGACGTTTTTCTGGGAGCAGACTGCCAGAACAGATTGTGAGCTGAGATGCCATCATCAGATTTGGCAAGTTTGGGCTCTTGGATTTGTCAAAAGATTTTGTTCATTTATTGCAAAAGCAACCTGTTGTCATGCAAACAGCATTTCCAGCAACGTCTTTTCCTCAGAGTTCAAAGCAAGTTGATTCTCATTTTCATTTCACATGCTGCCATTTTTCAGATGAAAGTGAATAGTGCACCCAGCAATAGATACTTTGTCATTGTCATCCATACTTTTGAGTTTTAGAGATTGGTGATGGAGAATACAACATGACTGCTATGACTGTTTTTCAAGGCTTAGGCTGCATCACCGTAAGCTGTCCTGCATTATGTCTCCGATGTACACAGATGCAAGAGTCATGTCTTATTTTTCATTCACAGATTCACAGACAGCTGGAGTGTGTACCAAGCTGGTCTAGTTACCTGTTTGGTGGGTCACTGGATTCAGCAGACTGTTTGAAAAGTTAAGGTAAGCTTTGCTGCTACTTTCTAAATGGATCCAATGTAATTAAAAGTTGAATAAGATTTGATTTGATGTGGCACGGAGTCACCATTCACTGATCTTTCAAATGCAGTATTTAGATTGAACTGAATATATGTGACAGTCAAAGGTCTACTTTCATGACACATCTACAGAGGCCACTTAATTAATGGATGGTCTATAGAAACACTGCTACTGCTGCTTTTTTAAAATAGGTGCTTGAGCATACAGCACTGTATCTATCTAATTAATTTAATCAAAGGTAAGGAACCAGCTTTAACACATTTGTCATACTGCATAGTCCAAGGACAAACTTAATTTAGTCCACTGGTTTTCACTAGTGGGCCAAGCAGCTGAATGAATATGATATTTTTAGGTAAAGACTTTGCTGATGGCATTCCTGTATTCAATTAAAATATAACTTTTCTTTTCTTGCAAATCACATAAATTGTGAGTTGTTGAGCATGAACCTTTTTGGGTTCTACTTAGGGGGCATTCTTAAAGTTGGAGAACCACTGATTTAGTCACAGGGTGCATAGCAACCACACATTAATGTGATACATAGAAATTGTGAAGCGCTGTGCTCATGATTTGAGCTTGCAGGTTATGTTCTTGGGTAACATTTAAAACTGCGCTTGAAATGGATGTAAAAGTAACTTTTCGGTCAAAAGTGTTTGAGTGGTGAAGATTTCTAGATTTCTGTTTTCGCTCTCATTGGTTTGAATTTGACGACGCTCCGTTAATGGCAGTTGTTGAATTTGATGACACATGGGAGTGTTTGCCTACATTGCCAGAAAATGAAAATGTAGAGTTTGTCAGATTGCACAGTGCACGTGTTAGAATGGACAGATGGGAAATGGTTACTTTGAATCAAGAAGTTTTGGTTCCTTATGTTGATTTAGAGTGCTCATCATCACTGTTACTTAATGTCCTCGAGGGGGAAAAATGTCGAAAGTCTCTTCGTTCATTGATACTCGATAATTGCAAATTGGCACATGTCTAGTGTGGACCATGTCAATGTTTTCCGGTGCTCCGAGCTCTGTTGTCAGGTAGACAGGTAGTCAATGAGGAGAACAATTGAACAAATGCATCAGAAACTTGTAGCGTCACTGAAAAGCTATTGTTTCTGGCCAAGCATTTCCCTTGTGAGCTGGAATGTGGACAGTAGAGGACAGGGCCAAGGAGCGCCGATGACAGGATGCCTCATGGGAAGGCTGGAGACAGATGGCTGGCCAGATGTAGTCCTGCTGTGACCTTGAAGGCATCTGAAGGTAAAAGCATAAAATGTCTCAAAAATGGCAGACAGAAATGGGGGTGTTTTGTTGTGGCCTTCTCATGAGCGGTTTTGTTTTTGGACTCATTTTGTGTTCTTTGTTCTGTTAGCATGTCATCATTAATATGCCAAATTTTCTTTGCAGTGAGCTGAAGTTTTTGTGCACATCCAGTTTATTTTTCAGTTCACATTGTTGGAGTTTTGGGGGATTATTAGACACACGAGGCACTCGCTCAGGTGCACAGCTTTAAGTTGGAAAACTTTTGTAGCAACCCTAAGAGTAGGATTTGATCTTGCATGGAGGTAAAATTACTCAGGTTCTAGTTTGTAGTCATATTCACACAGGCACTGCATACATTTTTGGAAGAAAAATGTCAGCACACTGTGCACAATTGCCCTTTTTGCACTTCAGGACCCACGACAGGAGTTCTTTTTTGTCAGGCAAGGGTGCTGCCTCGGCAGAGTCTGCAGGAGGTAACCACTAGCTGGCTGTGAATTCACTGAACTGTTACCCACGCTGTTCCTGCATTAGGGAAAATTGCAAGAGTACATCACACAGACTTTGTACTATGTAACTCTCTGCTTAAAGACCATTTAATGTATTTAATGTTCCAACAAAATGTTTTGGATATTTGCACCAGCATCAGGAAATGTCTAGAAAAGTACTCGACTGCGATGTGCATGCTAGACTTAAGCTATTTTCCATAGTTTACATTTACTGTTATTCATGCCAGTTAATAATATACAAAGAAACTGAATGTAAACATAAGTTATGAGTGTTCTTCATCTTTGCTTCACTGTACAACGTTGGGCTCTCTAAACACAACGAACTGGGAAGTATCAAGTGTCAGCATGCGCATTCTTAAACCCAGTGTTTAAGGGTCTCTATGAGAACATCTTGTTTGGCGGTCTTCTTGATTCTCTCTGGATTGTGGAAAGAAATGAGACTTTATTTTAAATTCGGAGTGAACTTTACACTGTCGCTGGCTGAACAGTAGTGATTTTATGTCAATACTAGAAGAGACACACTTCTGATGCAATTCAGGCAGCAGACTGTGAAGCAAACGCCACCAGCAGCCTGATATTGTACAGGCCTCTGGGGCTTTGAGCACAGCAAAGGGACAGCCTGATCAGAGCTGGGAACTGGATGGTGAGCTGAGGGTGGGGGGGTTGCTGTGAGAAATAAGAGGAGATGGAGGAGGGTAGAGGTGTCAGGCGAATAATTGGGGTGAGGAGATCTCAGGGGTGGATAGAGGGAAGCTTTATTAAGACCGCTCAAGTCTGATGTGCTTGCATGGCCGCCTAGCTCTTCCTCACACACCCACGCCTATGGGCCAATCCGCCGTTTCCACAAGAGACTCTGAAACAACAAAGGGATGAAGGCCAAAGTCCTCAAGCTCCTTTCAGTCACAGATAAGACAAAAGACCCCATTACTTGAAAGGCACTGATGGGAAGGCAGCAGTATATGGATCTGCCTTTTCTTTTAAACCAAGGCTCATTGTTGCTTCTTTTAAGCTATGCTGCTGTTACTTATTAGCAGTGCTGCTGTATTATATCCTGAGATGCTGTAGATTTACGAAGTTCAACGAGTTGCCATTAATGTGTTCATTGTTATACCGTAACTGGTGAATGCTTGACGGCCTTTTTGAATTCCTCCACTCGTAGAGGAAATGTCCTGTCCTCTTTGCTAAGTTATACACTTTTGTCATTAGCTCACTGCGACACATTTAGACATGTACTTAACACACGGCACAATATGCTCCGTTTTTAATGCATTTTGTGTGTGATGCAATGAATGCACAACTTCAAAAGGTACTGAGAACACAACTTTTACAGCTCAAAGTGTAGACAAATATTACCACTTCATATGGATAATAGATGAGTAATCCCTCTTGTTTCGCCTCACAATGGAAAACAAACTTTCCAGGGTGACTTCCCCCGTGACTGATCGTATCGAGTGCGATGGTGAGATTAGGAGCTTAACTGCTTATTTTCCCCTGCTCTGTGAACATTGAAATGTTACTTTTGAGTCAATGAAGTTCCCATATCAATAATTGAATCCTTTGTAGATGCGTGCTTGCTTGAGTTTGGTATTCTGGAAATGTTTGCGGTTTCACAAAAGCAGATTTTTGTGAGTGACACAACAAGGATTTGGAGTTGAAGCAGGAGGCGGTTATGGGGAGAATTAGCAGCCTCCCCCAGTTCTGCTGTAAATTGTTTTCTGTGGAAGTCATGAAAAAGGGGGCTTGGAGGTCTGTTTTCTGCTTCCTTAGTAGCTTGCTAATCCCCCACGGCTCTGGCTGGAGGGAGAGCTGCTTGCACATATACAACCGTTGTGGAAAATGGCGTTACTCCTCCTCTAGCCCTCTTTCGTCCTCTTTCCACTCGGTCCTGCAGGGCTTGGCTAATCCTCTGCCTGGTCATGGCAGGGAGATTGCAGCTTTTTTCAAAGCTGGCTGGACTTCAAAGTTACAGGGATACAGGGACTAGAGGAGGTGGGAGAAAATTGGGTCCACCGCAAGCAAAGACTGCAAGGGGTTCACCTCAGCTATTTCTTTTGCTGTTTATGAGGTGACAGTGAAGAATTTGTGGTCTCAAAGGAGAGACGTTGTTGATTGTAAAGACAAGACCTCGGAGGTGGTGGCTTTTTTTGGATTATGATTTCTATATAAAAAGAAAAAAAACAATCTTTATTCAACAATGTGGGGCACCAACATGAAAAATAATAATAGACACAATTGATGCATGATTTGTGATAAAATCACTAAAAGCTTATGTATTCTTTTACCTCTCTTTAGAAAATCAACCATGCTAGGTTGCTTAACTTTTGTAAGAACTACTGCCAAAATGCACATCGAAAAGGGAAGTGGGACTTTTTTTTTTTCTTTTTTTTTTTTACTTTTATTTTAGAAAGTTTGTTTACTTTGAAAGATCAATCGGTAGAGAAAAGAGTTCAGAATCTGGTTCTTTTATGTTGGCCTTTAGCTTGTCATCAATTTAGCATTGCCCAGTTGGACACACAGGTGCTCAAGATTTTGGTTCTGTCATTAGACTAGTCTTTGTTAGAGCTTCAGCACTGATGTTTCATGCCAGTTTTTTTTTTTTTTGTCCATTACTCTTTATTCTGCTGGCAAATTTGTCTAATTTGCTGGAAATGCCTTTGAATGCTGATCCTTTGTTAAATTCTCAGTTGACAGAGAGAGATTACAGTGAGATCATTCCAGATGAAGAAAAATGTCTGCTATTGAAATTTTGTGTAGTAGTGTGTAGTTGGCTTTGTGATGTGTTGACAAGCACTAGGCATGTTCACTCTGAAAAGTCAGGCGGGAACTTCATGTGTGTTGCGACACACAGCTCGCGGAGACGATTAAAGCTCGTTAACATCCTTGAAGCCATAAAGTTTTAGTTTGTGTAAAAAAAAAAAGAAGAAGAAAAAAAAAGAAGCCTTTTTACTACTTAATAGATAGGAATAGATTAATCTAATGAAACTGAAAAAATGAAAAGCACACTTCAAGGATATATTTTTAAAATCATTCCGAGTCTGATTTGCCAATGTCAGAAATCTGTTTTAAATAGTTTTACATAAATCTTGATAGAAATGATGACTTATAAATCCAGAATATTTATTTATTTATTTATTTATTTATTTAAATCTTACAGCCTTATTTGGTATTTCAGCATATTGGTGATGCCAGCTAACCTTTAATGTAACAGAATATAGGCGAAAAACAACCCAACAAAAAAACTGTGTCAATGGCCGCACTGTAATTTATTTTTGTAGCTATCTAAATTAAGTGGCTATACCCTTTTTTAAATATAGCTTTTAAAAAATATATATCTTAATGGCTTTAACAACTTATTTTATTTAAGGTCTTGACTACAAGGAACCATGATTGCAAGTTTCTTGGTGCCCCCTATTCAGCATCTCATTTATTCACCAGCAACATGGTAATTACTTTAAGTGGAGTCTTGGGGAGGGGGGGTTAGGATTTTACATTATTCCCTGTTTTGGTGTTCAGGAAGTGTACAGTCAGTATATAGTGAGTCAATCAGATCTAATTCACACCCCTTTAACCAAGTAGGTGTGAGATGTCAATAAGCTATTTTAAGCTTCACCCTGGGGTAACCCTTCCTGAAGGTTGGTTAGTTTTAGCTCAACTAGGAGGATTATGTAATTAACCATGGTTTCCTTAGTAACTGCTGTTATGGAGTTTCATTGGGTTCATTTTATGTCATTAGTACCGCTTACTTTAAATGGATTTTAGATGCTATCAGTATGCTCGTGGTGCAGAAGACCTGCAATCTGTTTACTTTGTTCTGAGCCGTAGCAGAAAGGTTTACCATGTTGTTTTTTTTCTTTCTTATATGCTTTAAGGCTTAAATGGTTTAACTTGGCCATATTGAGCTCAGATAACAATGACCGATGGCTTTGAAACAAAGGTTGTGTTTTTACAGGAAAGTTTAACAGTCTTAGAATCGTTTACATGTACCTCTCTGTTAAAGGAAAAAAAGTTTGCAATTAATGATTTTTGAATTTCTCTAACCATCAGTTTTGCAGGGCTTAAGCTGGCACCTTTTAATAAGTCTGACAAACACTGGAAAGCCTTTCAGTTAATGGAACACATCAGGACACCACCTCTGTTACAAATGATAATATGGTAACATATAAATGTTATCAGGTACTTTGCATGGTTGCAGTAAACTGGAGTAGAGCTATTCTGATCACTTTTCAAACATGCGGCAAACGGTTTATTTTTTTTATTGTGATATGATCATAAATAGGGCTGTATAGGCCTTACATGATTTAACGAACACAATCACCTGATATTTCAAGCACCCCGCAAAAAGAACGCAAAAGAAAATTGCATTTATGATAACATGCCAGCATATGCCAATGACAATGTTCCCTGCACCTGAGTGGACTGTCAAAACAAAAATCAAAGAGCTGACACACCGGAAGGTGAAGATCTTGTCCTTAGAAGCGGATCATTAGTCACTGTTGTTTAGCAAAACTCTGGATTCAAAGCAAGGAATTATACCCAACAGCAAATGAAACAAGTGCTATAGAGTTACATATAAGTCACCAAGCAACCCAAACTACCTGTTCAACCACAAACAGATGCATGATCAGTGCACAAAGGCCAAGAGAAACAATGCAATGATTGCTAATGTGAAGCGTTTAGCATCAACTCAGACAGTAAAAGTCATAAAGTGAGCCCGTACACCAGGTCAGTGTATCCAACCACTTCACAACAACACAATTAAATCACTAACGACCAAATTGACCAAAGATGTGGGTCCACTAAACATGGAGCGTAATGAAGGCGACAGGAAACTGGTCAACGTTTATGTTATTCCCTCCCGCAACCATTTTTCCAAAGTGGCAATACCTGCACTGTTTATAAAATATCACTGGGGAAATGGAGTGGGATCACACAGATGTCAAGTACAGCGCTTTAGGTTTTATTGACACCCATCCTGCAGGTACAGTAAATGTACTGTAAAAAAGTATATTTCGCTTCCAGCAGATGCACTTGGGCCAGGTGAACTTTGAAAATTGTCACATTATAAAGGTTAAAACGATTCCAAAGATGTGTCATATGGAGGCGTAACAAACTATTACACACCTAAGTAACATCAAAAGTACAAACATTGATGTAACAGGTGTAGAGTAGTGTCCAGGAGGTCTGTGGATTCCCTGCTTTTTGGCTCCTTTATTGTGTGGGTGGGACCACACCAATTTTCCACACTTGACCTGCATTTTGATTGCAACTACATGCTGTGAAAGGTTTGTGAGTGACGTGTTTCAGCACGCTTGCAGTGACATTTTGTCACACAAAGTGTTTAAAACTGATGCCCTATGGACAGACCAACTCAAAGGGTCAAAACATTAGCAGCAATGTTTTCTCCTGGATTAACGGTGGGTGGAGTTGGTTGATTTGGAGATGTAGCTTTTCAACTTCCAACGAGATTATAATATTTTTACTGCGGAGATGGCGTGCTGTGACTGCTGCAGAGCAGGAGGCACTTTATCCGAGAGGCTCTCATATTTCTTAAATTGATGTTTACAAATTCCCTAGGTGGGGCATTAAGGAAGATTGGTATATTAATTGCCAACGCATGCCATCTAAACGGGTAATTGCAAGCTGTTTGCTGGAATGCAAATGTGCTCAGCTTCAGTTTGATGGAGCTTGTTTATTGAAGTGCTGGTCGCTGACAAATTAAGATGGTTAAATTGATGCCCTCTGCTTTTAAGTAATCAGTTTGTTTGCTGATTGTTGTATTAGAGTAATAGCAATTTGCCATTTTCGTTTCTTTTATTGGGAATATCAACACATTAACAACAGCTCAATGGCAAAAAGGACACGGTTGGGATTTCTGTGTGCTACACTACCAATTATTTTCATTATTGGTTAACCTTCCAATCATTTTAGATTATTTATTCAAATGCTTAGATTAGTTGTTCAAAACTTTTGGAAACGAGAACCTTGACTATGACTTTTACTCTGGTATTTAACATCTAACAATAACTATTACTGTTTTGAGGCTGGAATATCAAGTGTCGATGTCCACAGCTACACGGGTTAACCCATAATTACTCATGTGTATAACAATGACAGATGGTTGTGAGTCGTTTGTTTGTTTGTTTGTTTTTTATTGTATTGCTCATGTATATAAAATTGAGGTAATATTTTTTGGCTACATCACCACACTCTGTGAGCAACTAATCAACTCAATGTTTCATCATGATAACACATGCACCCCAGCTTGTAAATTGTTTTTCCCATATCCCGGGGTTCAGCAGTGCAACTGTAAAGTATGCAAATGTGATTTACTGGCATAAAAATACATTCCGAGCCTCTTGGGTATTCTTCCTCAATAAAAGTGTTTATATCCATAAGAACCAATGAATATGAATGACCTAGTTTTTTTCTTCTCTTTTTTTTTTTCATTTCTGGTCTTATAAAAGAGACATTTACCTGAATCCAATTTTTCTCTGCACCACTATGATTTGAGTTAAGCCACCCTCAGCCATCAACGTTACCATGTGACTGATGAATGTCTGTGGTAGTCAGCTTAAGACACTGGCATGCCCCTCTGTTTCAGAACACCCCAACATCTACCGTTTTCAATAACATTGGCCATCCCATACCTTTTACATATGCGTGGGTGTTTGAAATAAGTTCATTTTCATTCATCCCTCCTCAGCGGGCTTGACTCCTGCACTTAGTATCCAATTTCTGCCCATTTGTGGGCGTAAGCAGCAGAACACTCTTTCCACAGCTGCCGTTCGTTTCCTGAATTTCTCCACACATCAGCACACACCGTCTGCAGGGCTGATCCATGGAGAGGGGGGTTAAGCGCTCTCCTCATAAGCACCTGTGTACCTCAAAGATCAGGGGATGAGAGTGGGCGGATGGGATAAGAACAGAAGGCGAGGATGAAGCAGTTGAGAGGGTGAGGAAGGTGATTACTGAGGGCTGGCTTCAGAGAAAGTGGTACTGGGAAGAAAAGATGAT
>VURO01003097.1:57941-68250 GCA_015108175.1 Pelvicachromis taeniatus | reverse complement strand
ATTGTTTTTTTTTTTTTTTTTTAAGAGAGGGGGGGGGGGGTTTTTTTTTTTTTTTTTTTTTGGCTTCTTGGCTCATGTGTTGAATAGCTGTACTCCGTCTCTGCTCTGGGAGACGTGGGCTCGCGGTGTCGGCCTTTGAGAGCAGACAGAAGATGAAGAGGCAGTGTCAGGTTGCCTTTTAATGGTCAGGAGTGTAGTTAGTTCCACTGACTCAAGCCTCTCCCCTGTGATGCTGGGTCCACTCCACATAACTGGCCATAATTCAACTCATTTGGCAGTTTGAGGTCTCAAAGGTCTAGGGATAAAAAGAGTGGAGAGGCCTAATGGCAGACTGTGGGACCAGCTGAGGGCACTTCTTACAAGATCTCCACAGGAGAACATTTCTGGAACAGACCCTGGAAACCATGAAAATCCATTAGCTACTGAACAGGAGGAACAGCCAGCTTGAGAAGAGAGAGACAACAGAGCATTGTAAGATATAGGTTGTATGCCTGTCAGTCGGATGGAAGCCGTCAGTATTTTTAGCACATCAAATTTGTCAACACATAACACCAGAGGACAAGCCAATAAATAGATTTTTTCCTCTTTCTGTTCTGATAGATTAGTCTCTCTCTCTATATATATATATTTATCTACCACAAAGACTATTAATGGACACTCTTCAAAAAGGTGTTCACACTTTGATATAGCAAAGACAGGCACAAACAAACAAACAACGGCACACGCATGCACAGGATAACTGACAACTGCTCATAAACGTACATCTTTCATCTCCTGGTGTTGATTGAGTTTGAGGTAGTTCATTAATGTGGTTTAAAATGAAAGCACTTCAGCATCTGTGGTGAACATTTACAAGGAAAAATCCACCAGCACAGTGAGCCTCTGAGGCTCTGTGGGGTGCTGTGCCTCCAATGGGGTATTAATTGAGATGTTGGAGGAATAAGTGCAATGGGACTGAGATCGGGCACAGTGTGTGCTTGATAGGAGAAAGGATATTTTGGCAAATTCCAGTCTGGGCATGTTTCGGGGGGCCCTTTGAGAGCATCTGTGAAGGGGAGAAGGAAACAGAGAGATTTCTGAATTGGTGTGTGTGCCTGTCTGCATGTGGGTGGGTGTATGCATTCGTGTTGATGTGTCTTTGTGTAAATGAAAGAGAGAGCCCTGCTGACCCCGAAGTTGGAGTGTTCTGGCTACACAATTAAATGGTGTTGAAGCATGAGAATGAATAATCAATCTAGTTTATTATCACTGATGTGAAAATTACAATAGTGGTGAAAATGGCTAAGAAGGTTGGAATATGTCCTTATTCTCACAAAAGCCTGTAATATTATGTGTGAGGTTCATTTGAATCACATTATCGTATACTTTTAATGTGTAGGAAAAAAACGTTAGGTCACAGACCGTGCTCGCAGGCTTGCATAAACATATTATTGTCCAAATGAAATATATTAGTTAGGTATTACACACTCAGCCATACCTCAATTTCCTCATACGTGGAACGCAAGTATCATCTTTCTTTCACATAAAAATGGGAGGATAAAGGATGAAAATATTCATATTTGACAAAGGGAGACATTTTTCAGTCCAAGTGGGTGTAATTTTGGGATTAGGATTCGCTGTGTCTTGGTTAGGGGACTGTATATGATGTGAAGGTTAATCACAGGCTGTAGTTTTGTAATGCTAGTCGCCACTGCAGTGCAGTGCAATCAGCACTGTGAGAAAATAAGTGGGTCACAATACGAGACCTTGATTAAAATCGCAGTGATTATAGAGCGGCTTCAGCTCTGATTTTGTGGGTTTCCCCCAACATCTGTCCTCAAGAGGAGGAACCCATACGAATGAAAATAGACAATATAGAAGCGCGAGGGCGCCTGCAGACACGCTTCATGGGTGCACACACGTGCATGCTCCCACTTCACGCCACACATGTGCACACCTGCTCAAAAACACCAGCGAAGACTCACACAGGGCTACGTACATACTGAACAATCTCTGCTCTTTTGTCTGTTTTAGTCAAAGAAATGTACAGTGTAAATCGTGTATGGCGTGAATCATTTTCCTCGCATAATTACTACTGTTGAGGAATCTATTGAAACACACAATGGAAAACTGCGCTGGAAACACTGCACTAAAGATCTTTGTCTTCGGTGCTAATTATAATCTGCTTTATTTACCAAAGCAAGAAAAAAAAAAATAGATGCAAATTTTTTCAGAGAAATGTTTTGTTTTTGCACTAAACGCATGACATCAGTAACGAGACCATGATGCTCAAAACTCAATGCAGTTAAAGTCTCAAAAATGATGCCTGACATACAAGTACATATTACTCATGTGAACAGACAAACAGGGTTAATTTTATCATGATAGGAACAATATATATAAAAATTCAATTATAATATACATATTTAATATAATAAATATGCATATTTAGTGATAGATTTCCAAAGTAAAATGACTCCATAATTGATGTAGATTTTTTTTTGTTTTGTTTTCCTTTACTATGCCTGCCAGGAGTCTATCTGGAAAACAAAGTACAGGCTGAAGGAAACAATGCTTGTGCCATTTAACAGCAATGTGAAATCAATATATGTTCTGAAATGGCAGGAAAAAACATCATTGTAAACTAGTTATTGATGTGTTAAAGTAATTTACACTTGCTAGTACAAGACAGATCGTGGCAATATTTATTTAGCTGGCAAGCTGGCGGTGGGAAAACGATACGGCAGCTGCAGCTATCACCAGATGCTGGTGTTACAATGTCCGTCCATCAAACTGTCCCCCTCTACCTCCCTCTTCCCACTCACTACCCTCCTCCTTCATTTTCCCAAATGACTGGCTCCCTCTTTGCGGCAACCTGACAGTCTTAAAACAACTGTATAATTAGAGCTGCATCTGTCACGCAGGTTTATCCCGGCTTTCAGTTCGGGAGTCGCCGCCTGTGGGAAACACTTGAAGAAAAAAAATAAAACCCAGAGCAAAAGGAAGAACGGACGACACTTTTGCCAATAAACACCGTTGCTCAATCATGATCAAAAAACTTTTTCTTGTTTGTTTGTTGTTTTTTTTTAAATAATTAAAACTCAACTTCAAGTTTTAGTTCATTTACAGAGTTTTACATACATACAAGAACATTACGAAAACACCTAAATGCAGCATGTACATTTACATCAGACAGCGTGTGAGCAACGCAATTAGTCAGTACAGTACACTACTTTGTACTTGCACCGCCCAACAGGGAAAAAAAAAGAAAAGCTAAAGGGTGGATAAAAGAGGAAATATGCAGCTGTATGGTGAGCGATTCTACTATCAGCTGCTGCAATTAGGGAGCACAATGTAAAATGTCACAGCGGATCTGTATCATCGGCAGCCCTGTCACAGGAAAAGGCCAGGAGGAGCGGAGAAGCGCAGAGTATGGCGAATCCCATCGGCCAAGCCTGTTTTAGTAACGTGAGAGCGGAGATCGTGTAACATTACGGCAGGACAAGTCTGGGACTCTAGTTCAGGTGCTGTCGTGTCACCCCATTTCTATTAGGAAGGGACAGGGACAGAAAAATATGATTAACTGGCAATATGCATTAGTATTTTACAGTTTGATGAAATCCAAGAGGGCAAAAGAGCACATAAAGTAGAGATAAATATGCATGTATGAGCATGATAACAGCCTGTACTTCATACTTCAAATTCATAATCAACGTGTGGTGCTTTTTAAAATTAATATTTCTGAGAACAATTTAGAAACAAAGCGGTATTTAGTGATCTTTCGTATTCAGGTTGATTATATCATTGTACAACATCTAATGATCCGAATTTTTTTTTAAAGAAGATACAGATGGAATGAGATCATGTAAAATGCAATATGCTCTAAACTCAAGCATATAAATCTGATTTCCTTCACTGTCCTGACTCAATTACTTCCATGCTCCCACTTTCCATCTATATTAGGAAAATAATGGTGACAAAAGATGCCTTTTAATTTTCAGCTCAGCATCATTTTGACATGTGGAACTGATGAATCTCTACAGGACATAATAAATCATTTGCGGATTTCCTCCCGTTTTTGATCAAGTTGGGATGACCGGAGTTATGCCCGGACTCATTACATTTGGGAAACAGATTGAAAGCACGCCTGGGCACGTTCTCTCTTATTGCCATTACGCACCCCGCTCAAGCTTCTGAACAACAGCAGAATTATCACCTCTGCACTCGCACACATAGTCTCCCACCAGCAAATATCTGGTCGCAGAAACATGTGAGACGTAATCACTGAATTTGTTTGAAAGAAAGCAGACCCCTGCTTCTAAACCATGCCTTTGTCTCTTATGTAGGTGAGAGGCCGTGATCTCTACATCGGCAAAATTATTTAGGGGCAGAATGAGGAAGATCTGAAAGCCTTTTATTTTTTGTGCCTCGTTGCTTGAGCAACAGTAATATGTAACAAACTCCTGGTATGGGGGAACCACAGCATAATATAAGCTCCCTCTAGTGGCTTTACAGAAGATT
The DNA here is from genome assembly GCA_015108175.1 of Pelvicachromis taeniatus. Taxonomy (NCBI): domain Eukaryota; kingdom Metazoa; phylum Chordata; class Actinopteri; order Cichliformes; family Cichlidae; genus Pelvicachromis; species Pelvicachromis taeniatus. The sequence continues at coordinate 63,750 of VURO01003097.1, read as the reverse complement.
GCAATACATTTCATGTTAAAGGAAAGAGCCATGTTCTTTTTAGCACAGCTAAAAATGAAATCTTATTCAAACTTCATTTTGTTTCGAAACATCAGCGCCGTGTAACAAAAGCAGCACATCCGTAAATATTCCATCTTGACCCTATCGCATATGCAAATGTTATGTATTTAACGAATAAAAGTGAGCAGGATAGACTTGGGTAAGACACGGTGTGTGTGTTTTAGCGTGCTGTGCAGCTGCCTGGTGAAGGAGTCAGTAAGGGTTCACTCACAGTACCACAGAAACCCTGCAGCTGGGTTTGCCACTAAGGAACGGAGATGCCCAGGGAGAAAGATAAAGAGAAGGAGACGTGGAGAGTATATGAAAGAGGGGAGAAAAAGAAGAGGAGAGGAAAAGAGGAAGGAGATGAGAAAGAGGTAAAGTGGAGTGCGTGTATATTCATATTTTGCCTATTTTGCCACAAGCTCTTCAAAGGCTATGTCTTGCCTACAACACATCTGGGAATGGGAGTGAAAGTTGAAGAGTTCCTCATGCTCTTTTCTCGCAAGCCCCTAAACCTATTTTGCTGACTCCTCTTTTTTCCTCTCCTCTTTCCTCTCAGCCATCATCTTGCGCTCTCGCTCTCTCTCGCTCTCCTTCCCTCACAAAAACTTGGCAGCTGTTGTCCAGCCGACTTATCCTTGCCATAAATTTTACTAGTTGTGTCCTTTGTTCATTTAAAAGACTGGAATTATTGCCTCATGGTCATATGCCTCTGCCAAGCAGTCAAGTTGCAGTTAACATCCATGTTTGCCATAAAGGGAAGACTTTGGCAATTTTAATAAAATGTATTATATGTGCTTATGTTTGGCTAATAAAGCTAAGTCTGCAAAATGCTGTAGACATTTCTTTAAATATGGACCGTGGTGTGAAGAAGCAACAAAATCTAAAATTCAACGCAACTGATATCCAATAAACTCATTTGTTGAATAATGCTCAAAATAAGAATTTTTACAGAATGACATTAAAGTGAATTGACCTTTGACCTTTTTGGATATAGTACCCCAGAAAAATCTTGAATGAGCACTCATCTCTTTATATTTTGCTAATAAAAATATCCCCAACTCGACAGGTTGGCAGTCTGAAACCATGACAGAGCCTCCACCGTGTTTTACAGATGGTTGTAGACACTTACTGTTCTATCAATCTCCTGACTCTGTTGACACTTTAAACCAAAAACTTGAACCCATCACTCCATAAGAGCCATTTCCACTGATTTTCAGTCTAGCTCTTGTGTAATTTGCCTCACCTCAGCTTTGAGGCTTCTATGAACAGTAGATGAATCAACTGCAGCTCCAGCTGCATCTCTCAGGTTTTATGTCAGATATTTGACGGATGTTTTCCTTTCTTAAGGACATGAAACTGGGACGCTCGTGTTATGTCACTGATACTGTTCATCTGCGCTAGATATTTTTTTTAGGTTTGCCACTTCTTCTTTTTTCCTGTCTTTGTCCAGTTTTCACAAAAATTTTAAGGATACACGGCACACCATATCGTGATATGGGAGGTTTTTGGCTTACAGCTCTGGAATGATCTGGTCAGTGAACAAAATGCTATTTCATGCCAGTCAAACTAGCATAAAATGTGCTTTTTTTATGTTTGAATGATTCATAGGTCAGTGGCTTAACAAACAAAATAATTTCTCTGAAAATGGTCAGGTACACAGAGTGGTTTGAAAATGACTGAAAAAGAAGTCAGTATCCAAAGACAAAATGAAAGTCCTTCAGAAAACCTAGAGAACTTTTATTCAAGACCACTTTATAACATTACAAGAAAGTCTGACTCCTTGGAAGCAAAATGAAGTGAGGGGTGGCCCAAGACTTTTGCACAATGTACAAAATGTCTTCACGTCATCATTTGATCCTACTGGACACTCTAAATGTTATGGACTCTCAGTGAATGTTTGTAGAAAAAAAAGAAAAAGAATTCAAGGTCAGTGTGTTACAGATGGAGCTGAACTGACAGAAAACGCAACCCACCCCTGCTTTTACTATAATCACCCACAATACACAGATTTAGAAGAAAAAAAAACAAGATCAACATTGGTAACACAAAATATAAAACAGCAAAACTAAACTGGAACAGTGTGTGACGTGGAGATAGTCATTTTGAAATCACCTGCGCTGGGTGCCTAACGTCGAGACACTCTCAGGCAAGAGACATCAGCAGATCTACGCTTTTTCTATAAACACAGAACACAGCCAAATGTTCAGAGAGCGAACGCTGATACGGAGCACTGTGATTCCTCTGAAGAGGCGTCGGCAGGTTAAGAGGATACCTTTTCCCTTTATATTTCTACTGTTTTAGTCACGGCTGTGTCTTCTTTCCAATTCCACTCTTTTCCCCTCTATCTTCCTTTCTTGCCAAGTTTTATCCCTGAGGTGTCCTCTGGGGCTACCTACTGGATAAGCCATTTGAAATGTATTTTCTAAAGAACCTTGCGTTCCATTTTTGAACTGCTGCTATCTCTCTAAATGTCCTTAAGAAAAAGTGTGAGAAAGAATGGTGGCAAATATTTTAAAGTACTCCAGCTGTACTTTTTTTTGGTGCAGTTTACTCATACAGAAAGAAGCCATAGTTTCCCCGCAGCAGTGTGATACAGACTGCAGTGATCTGAGCCAGTGTGTAATGCAGAATGTGGCCTGCTCGCAGAGAAACCACTGTGTCAGTATTGTGCAGCTCAACTGGGCTGATGTACAGGCCAAGCACATGGAGTAGAGTTGAAATTTGGCTGAGATCATCCACGAGTAAAAGGGGTCTCCCATTAACCCTTTAAACTCTATATTCTTGGTTTATGGCATAAAGCTCAGTGTTGAGGTGAAGGTATGACAAAATCGTTTAGAGCTCAGGTCCTGCTTTTGCATGTTAACTAACCACTTCTCGTACCGTATGTTTAAGTATCTAGAAGGGCAATCTATAGTCCCAAAGCCATGATCAGTCATTCCCCATAAAGTGCATCACTGTGCCACATCATGGACTACAGCCTGCTGTGTCAACCAATTATGCCAATTATAGTCAGAAACCCCTGTGGTGTTTTGATAAGACCTTCCACAATTTCTTCCAATGAAGCAATTAGTTCCAGCATTTGTTTACAGAGAGAGGCTGTGACTTGCAGCGAAAATAATATTTGTTATCTCCATTTGCCATCAGAGCACAGTGAATCCACCACTGGCTAATCTTAACCTGGCTTTCTCATTGAGGTTTAATCTGGTCACGGCAACTTAGCATCTAGTATGGCGAGCGTGCGCATACGTGTGAGGGTGTGAGTGATTATGTGTGCATGCCCTGTGAGCGTGCACATATGTGTGTTTGCATTTAAGGAGGCTGTGGAGGAAAGAGAGACAGACAAGCCAGTCATTCTCCTTCTGCCCCCTCCCTCTCCCCATCCATGTCAAGAACCAATCACGTGTGAAAACTTGCCTTAACTTCCCTTGCCTGTGTGACTACAGCGTCAGAGAGTTTGACAGATCTGTGCGCCACGGAGGCGTCTCCCAGCCATTTGGCATGCCATGCGCGTCTGGTGCGCTGGAGACTGCCTGTCAAACGCCTATGAGTCGGTGGCGCAGCCAGGGACCCTACGGAGCGCCAGATGGGCCATTAAGGTAGTATTAATGTAGATGCCATCGCTTTTCTCCTCTGACTGGGACATGCTCTCTCGAACTGCGAGCAGCTGCTGCCATTTACTAGGACAGCTTCCTGCTAACTTTGGCCAACTGGCATTGCCATTGACTGGCTCTCAATGTAATGATACACTTTTCCTTCTTACTATACCTGTGACTTTTTCATTTACCTCTGCCCTCCCTTTCCAGAGGTTTTAACAGGAGAGAGCTGAAAACTTCCAGCTTTTCCTGCTGCCAAAGACACACACTCCTGCACATGCAGGCAGCGATTCCCTCTCCATTTCTCTCACACAGACACATATGCACACACATATAAACAGCAGCTCTCTAATAGGAGTATAGAAACAGAATCCATCTGTACACCCACTCTTAAGCTCATAATCAAGGCGTGATATTCAGCAGTGTACGGTTATTTCTGTTTATGCCCTACTGAGTGCTAATATCATGCTTTAATTGAGAGAAAATTGGCTGTTGGCAAGAAACAGAAAAGAAGGTTACCAAAACCCCTACCATGGATAAGTATTGCAATCAGTAATATTCTATTTAGTTAAGTAGCCTAAAATGGGATGTTTTGAGATCATTATTCAAATCACATTGACAAAATCCTATTATGAGAATTAGTTTTCCAGAAGGAAATGTACAGAATTATTGATACTAAATGTGCTTTCAGCATTACATACACTAGGGGCATATTGGGGAAACAGCAGGGCATATGATTCAAACCGAAACAAGGTCACAAACACCATATCCTCTCATTCACACTGAGAAGACAATACATACATTAAGGGTGAGCTTTGCATAACATCGAATGGTAAAAAAAGAATTTTTCCAGAGCGCAACAGAAGTCATCATACTGAGAACTTCCAGCCCCGAAAAACTCTGTCAGATACCGTTAAGAGTCAGAAAGATAGGCACTTTTAAAAAGATGCAGGATTTCCAAAGGCACAGGTTAGTCTCCCTGTAAAGTTGAGACTACCTCCCTCGGTTCCCTTTCTTTCTTTTTTTTCTTTTTTCTTTGTTGTCTCTCATTTTGCAGCAAAGCCCAGGGCGTGCAATAAGGAACTGAACGAGTGCCCTTTGAGGTCCTCCTAGGGGAGATGGGTAGAGTAGCTGAGGTCACTGTACACCCACACTGAGTTCCCACTTACTGCAGTGTAACAATAGGCAAGCAAGTAAAGTATATACTCTACAACGGCTTTATTGTCTGCCAGTGTCTCACTTTCTTCCTCTCTCTGTCTCTTTACTTCAGCAGCATCAGTTTGAGTGAGATGTGGGGGAGGGCTGTCTATGTTTATGTCTCAAGAGGCAGCTCATATAAGGACTACAGGGTTGGCATCACCGGTGGTCAGTGTTGAAATCAAACGCACCGCCACCGAAGCGCAGCAAACGCTTATGCTCCCGCACAGCCGTTAGTGTACTTGTGGTATCAATCTGACACCTTCTCCCTTGGCTGCTCCTGACAAGGAATTTCCTCGTCTAAAAATTAGTTGTACCTTGCCAAGAGCACAGCGGCAATTTGTACAGTTGTGAATACATTTAAATCTAAGTAGAGGAGATAAACGTCTATTGTGACGAATAACAATGCACGCGCCCAGAGGGTGCAAAGGCATAATGCTCATATAGTATGAGTTATGATTAAAAAAAAAAAAGAAAGAAAAGAAAAAACAACATTAGTCTTTATTGCTGACCGCACATGGCAGCATGACGCTCAACCAGCTGTCTGTCAGCTCGGGCTGATTTGAAAGTAATTTCAAGAGCCTCTTGAAAGAGTCTCAAATCAACCTCTTCCAACAATGCAAACCCATTTCTTCATAGTTGATTGAGAACAGCAATTGCTATTTTGGTACTTGGACTCAATGAATGGGGCCAGCTTTCTATCTGGGTATCTGCATACTGGGAACGAGGCAAACTGGCACTAATCAGCTGTCTGCCAAGTAACCAGTGTAGCAGAGGGAATCGCAAACATTTCTCTGTGTCTGCCTGACAGCCTGACAGACGAGATTAAGAAGAAGATTCCTACTGCAGAGTAAACTTGAGGATGAGGAAACAGAGTGTGTATATTGACGTGATACGATACAGGGATCCATTTTCCACAGCTTTATCCAGGAAATCCAACCTGAGATGAACAGGATCAATTCCTTTATTTACAA
>VURO01003097.1:33237-57921 GCA_015108175.1 Pelvicachromis taeniatus | reverse complement strand
ATTCCTTTATTTACAAGGTGCATGTTATTGCTTTGCCATGCAAATGCTTTCAAAACCGCAGTAATGCCATCCCGCTATTGTGGGGGGAATGATCACCGCACCAGGACAAGCAAGCCAGGCTTTGATAGGTGCAGAATAACAGTGTTACAGAGCTAAGCAACGTGTGTGTGGGTGTGCTGCAAATAGGTTATTTTGGATGGTTTTTTTTAGAAGAAAGGAGGCATTACTGAGGCCTATTGGTGCACTGAGGTATACTTCCAACCAAGGCGATTAACATGAAAGGATAGTTTTAATGTTATTTTCCACTGCAGCGAAGACAGAGGCAGAGAAAAGCCTGTAATCACATTATTATTTGTGTCGGAGATCAAGATCAATCAGGGTTAAAGCGTGTCACAATGTTTCACAATAACAATACATGGCTGTTTGTGTAGGAGATGCAACACAACTGGATATGAGATACTAGGCCTGGGAGGCGGTGGGAGTTAGCAAAGCTCAATTTAAAAAAAAATAAAAAATTAATGTTATGATTACATTATACCTGTGCTCTGGTTCTATAAATTCAACGTACTCAGTGGATAACAGAGTCGCATTTGACAGCTGTAAATGTGACTATCAGTGTTTCTCAATGGCAAAAAACAACTGTGGAACAGACTTCACTTCCCTCAGAGGCCTGTGAAGGAAGTATTTTGCCACTTGGGGAAAAACAGACCACATTGGTATTCACAAGCTAAAGGAAACGTTTGGTAACTTAAAGAGTGGCTTTTTCTTATATACACAAGATACACAACAAATGTACCATGGCTAGGGATGGAATCACATACACTACTCAAACAAAAAAAACACAAAAATATTGCCTTTTTACAATCCTTCATGCAAACAGGTGCAGCAAACCCTCAGAAAGGGTGACTGCTAAGAATCACTCACAAAATATATCGAGCCGGTGAGCAAGCGAGCAGTAAGAGGAAGATTCAAACTTAATGAGTGCTTTGGCAGCTTGCGTAAAAAAGGCAGGGAGGCAGGCAGTGATTAACTGAACACTTCAGAGTACAAGGCACAGCGGTGCTCAAAGAAAACAGTGATGATCTCCACTTAATCGCGGAGAAGCCCGGAGCATCTGCCGCCAGAGCAGGGCAGCGGCACCGGCGAGCTCCCGCTCCGCTAGGCTGTCATCTCCAGAGAGCTGTGGCCATATGCTCGGCTCTGCCGCAAACTCACAGGAAGTTAATTTTCTGACAAAACACAGGGATAAATATGACATTCAAACAAGTTGTGCGCAGCCAGGCTGAACACGGATGCCGTGCCAAGCTCAAGCTGCACACGTGTCACACTTAGGAACAGAGTTTATTTTCTTGCTCCCCTGGTCGCTTTGTGCTTACTTTTGTAGAAATGCAGTGAATGGTTGGTACATTTTCAGCTAGAAGGTGTTAGCCTACTTAGAAACTAAGCTATGCAGTGTTCAGAAGGAGGAAAAAAATCAATAAACAGAAAAAAGAACTAGCTCTATGGTATATGATGCTGGCTTGATACTAAAAAAAAAAGCTACCACAATACCTACTGCATGTTTTTATTATAATGTTTATATAAGGCACCTCATATAAAACCAAAGATAGAATGTCCTACGTGCAAACAAAAACCCAAGAAGATGACAATGTCATTGTTCTAATGGGAGGTGGGCATGAGACTGGAAAAATATAAGATTAACTTTCTTTTCGTTCAAAGACATATCGCTCCCCACGGTGTTACATTAAAATAATGTCAATCAAACCATTAAATAGGCGATCTGTCTAACCTTGTCTGGCACAGGTGAAACGCCATAGCGGGCCTGAACAAAGGGCTTGCAGGTGTGAGCAGAATCCCAATACCTTATCACTGGGCCAATAAAGAACAGAATATAGTGTTTCTTAGATCTCTGCGCTTTGCTACCACTCCATTTCAGACAAAAAGGAGAAACTGAGCCTTAGGGGTGAAGCAGGCAGTTCCAGCCTATAGATTCTTTACAACAATACCCAGTATCATATAGTCAGGAGACTGGAGGACAGCTAGAGATGGAGCAGCCTGTCTGGTCCTTCAGAAGGAGAGTGTATACAGAAAGGCAAAGGGATGAAAGAAGTGGGAGCTGGTATGTAAGGGACAGGGCCAGGTTTGGGTCTTCACCTGGGGCAATCAGAGGCCACGAGTAAGCCTAGAGAGATGAACATGTGAGTCCGGGATACTAATACCACTGGGGCTTATGTTTTTCTTTAGTAGCAAGATGTTAGAAGTGGGAGCAGTCATGCAGATCCAAATGGCCTTTGTCATTGAGAACAGGTAACAAACACCACTGCTTGGTGGCTGGCTACTTTTTGTCCTTGTATATGAGGCCTGTCTCATATGAACTGAAAGACCTCTCTATCGGACGTTTGTGTTAAACAACTGACAGTTTAAAGGACAGCAAGAAAACAGTCCTGTCAATATAAGAAAAAACAACTGTTAAGCTAAAGCAACACCAGTAGTCTGACAAATTAGATGCTAAATAAGTAATCAGAGATGTTTTTGAAAGCAGGCCTTTCAGTAGTGACAAAACAGGCAAAAATATTTTAGCCAAGTAATAGAGTAGACTGAAGTACAAACATATTAATCTATTTTTAAATCCACCCATTACAAAAACGAGCCTAAAAAGCTCCACATGCTGTATGACGCACTAATGTTACTGCAAAATACTGAGAGAATCTGTTGGAAATATAATATAACCAGCACACATGCACACATGCACACAGCAGCACATACCCATATATCAAGTGCTGAGTGGCAATCATTCACCTAGACACTGTCACATTGTGGTAAATGGGCTTATTTTGCATGAGAAGGAAGAGGGAGCGATGGGCTGCAGCGAGCAAAAGAGGGACTGAGGGACTGAATCAAATGATATGAGTAGGCAAAATTAAGCTCCAATGCAAGTGGAACACTTCACAAGAGAGCCAATTTCAATTCCACAGCACTTAATTTAGGATTTGTGTGGTTCAGCAGCATGCTACTGTATAGTAAGCCACGTAAGGACAAAGCTTGAGAGGCAACTAACAAGAAGCCATCCAGGCTCTTGAGGTATCCATCACGTAAACGTGCCCCTACTCCCAACAGTGAATTAAAAACTAATATTATAGCTAAGAGACTGTGTGAATGTTTAAAGGGGTCATTAAAAAAAATCGTATTAATTTTACATCTGCAGCTTGTAAATTTTGTCTCCCTCTTCCACCAATGAGAGCAATTACACAAACACTGTGAACCTCTTTCCGGATTGAAACTCTTCCTCTCAATACTTCTTAGATTTCTGCCCAATAGGCTTCGCAACATTCCTAGCTGTGTTAGCCTAAACCTTCTTTCCCTGCTCTTTATTTTCTATTGCATTTATGTAAATATGACCCAAAAAACTTTAAGATAGTCAGAAGCCACTGGGAGTAGTGATGGATTGGGTAATGATTTGTGCATAACTGTAAAGAAACCATAATCTTCATACCTGGTTCTCTTTGAAGTCAGCCCTCTGGAAGTCATAGCCTAGCTGGGCATAAAAGTTGTTCCCAAAACTGTAGACCTGCCCGGTTTCAGTCCATATGAAGGAGTGTCGGCTTCCACAGGCTATACCATCTATATTGGCGAAATCCCCATCTACGTGACTTCTTCTGACGTTTAGTTCCTGTGGCAATTTGACTTCGACTGGCTGGTTTTTTACTGCCCTCTCTCCATTACCCAGCCTAGGAAAAAAAACAAACAGAAAATACCTTTGGGCTTTTTCTTCTTCTGCAATCATTCAATATTCTTTATATTCTGCTGTTTACACTTTAAAAGTTTATTTTCTTTAACACAGTTTTTGCCTTGTGCTTTCTATGTTATTGCAACATAACGAAAGACACCACCAGATATCCCTTTTACTTGCACAACGATACTATAATTTTACCTTTGTGCTATTTTTCTTCTAACCAAGCAAGAGTCGCCTAAAAAGCATATTTCAGTGAGGCCAGTTTTACATTTGGGGGAAATCACTGAACCCAACTTAATTTGAAGCTGCACAAATGACTTTACACAGGCCAGAGCCGAGACTTGTGTTTCTGCTTCTGCATGCCTAGTGCGAGTGAACAAAGAACATCCAAGCCCCTGTTTCAAGATGAGCTGGTCAAACGCAGCCCCAGCACCCCTGTGACCTATGAGCTCCCAGCAGCTTCAAACGGAGCTCTGCTGTTTGCTTCTTGATAAAATGCTCCTCTTTGTATTTGTTTCCCTGAGCCAGCGTCATAACCTGCAATGCCCCGGCCATATCTGCTAGTTTGCGGCATGTCTGGGAAAAATAACAAACAGTCTTCTCCATTATTTCCACAAACGGGGAACGAAAGGTCCTCGCCCGTCATCCCCACGAGAGCCTGTATTGATTACAACAATGCTTCAACTCAAGACAAGACCACTCTGGGGTCACAGCTATTTCCATCAGAAAGTTTGCCAGTTTAAATTTACACAGCTCCCTCGTACTCTTCTCCTCTCTCGCCTCCAGTGAGACACACAGGAGAGCTGAGGAATTTTCAGATATCAGAGTGCCAGTTGTGTAACACAGATGCTCACCCTTTGCTCTGCAAGTGGGTGTTGCGGAGCTCCAACTATAGGCTCCTCCAACTATAAGCGCCCCACTAGAGAGCCCCGACCTGCTTAGACAGGTCAAAGCATCATCAGTAGAGAGAGAACCGCAGACAGAGAAATGGAGATTGAGAGAAGGAGACTAAGGGACAATGGGAAATGATGAGAGAGTGAGAAGTGATGCCTTTGTTCCTTTTATGTATTTCTCTGAGGTCTGCCATGCAGCTGTTTGAGTACTTGAGGGCCACTGAATCACTGTAGTCCCCGTGCCCTTAAATGTCATTAGAGCCAGACTGGCTCCTGGCTGGAGAAGTTTTAACAAGGAAGCTCATCAAAAGATAAACAACTTCTGTTTGTTTATAACTATGTCTGAGTTTGTTTGTCTGTCAGCTAGCCTCTTTCGTCCGATTAATATACAGGCGTACAGTACACCGGCAGAAAACAATAAGACGTCTGAATGGCCAGTGGGCAGAACAAACTGATAGCTTCACGGACAGCTGAGTAGTTCCCCAAAGTATAACTACTCATCCTCATCCTTCACACACCGTCAAAGCAAGACAGATAACGTTACTTCTGACATTTACTTACTGTCCACTGGTGCCATTTCCCCATGCAAAGATCTTGTTATCCACTGTAGTGAAAAGGAAGAAGAGGACAATGTTATTATAAGACATGTTGGCCGAAACGCGTCAACGGTTGTTTCAAATTCTTTGAGACAATCTTTGGACTCGCATGTGGCTACTGCTGCTGAAATAATGACAAGTGGTAATGCTTAAAAGCTGCAGATGTTTCACAGTAACGGCTCAGGTTGTGTGTTTTCCCTTTTGTCCTCAAGTGTAGAGTGAGCAGTGCCATGTCAGCGGGTGGACCTTTTCCCGCTGCGTGAAGTTTGATTAATACAGCCTCGACAGAGAGTTCAGAGACTGGGGCCGCCTCTCACACACCCTGCTGTAAAATAATGAGCCTTCAGCGGGAAGGAATAATATACATGGGAGACACTTCCTTAGAATAAGTCCAAGCTGAATATATTCAAATGAAATGAGGAGAGGAGGCAATCCTAACTGATTAGACTTGTCTCAAAGAGAGGGCGAAGCCTATATATTTCTCCTTCTATGTACATGTATTTAACTGTCACCTCTGCACTAAGAGTCCAACATGGCACTCATCCATTTGCATATAGTTACTATAAATACCTGGACCTTACCTGTTCCTGCAGTGATTCGAGTCACGCTAGAATACAGACAAGTCTTATTGGTCTTATGGGAACTCAAACACCACAGGGGTAACAGCCAATAGCAACAGACTTTACTCATCAAGCCAGCGGAGCCCTCATACATTATAGAGTAGGCTTTATGATTTACCTAAGCTTGTCAAAAGAGAAAAATTATCAGGCAAATGTGGGGTAATAAATTGCAATCCGTGCTGCATATGTTTGACACGTGACCCTTGGCATTTTAAGGATCGGGTTGTATGAAAGAGTCACAGGCAAATGTGGGGAAAAAAAGAAAACAACATGAAAAGTGAAATATCACTTGGGAAACTTTGAGGAAAATGTTCAAAACATTTGAGGGATTGCCAGAATACAACACTTTTTGTACACCTATGTTGCACAGATAGGTAGATATTGTCCCTAATTAACCAGTTTCTAATCAAACAACTGTAGAGCACACACTTTTCTTTACTTTGACTGATGTAAATTTACTACATCCTCAGACTATGGGTAGATTTGCTGCAGAGTTTAATATGCAATCAAGAATCAAAATCTCTTTCTACCAATCATTCTCATTAAAACATCACAGGCTAAGATCTGTTGACTAAACCTCTGGAGTTGTTTTGGCCAGCATATTTCTGGATAAAGGATAACCGACTACCTATCGCATGACCTTCTCATTGTTTACAATCTGACTATAAATTCAGATACATTTAAAAAAAAAAAAACTGTACACCTACACATAAAACCAAGCCAAACACAATTTCTCAGTATTAAACCACAAAGCTTTCAGTTTCTAGATTCTGATTGCTAAGATTCAGATATGTGTTTACAGAAATTAGCTGCAAATATGATTATGTGCAACATCATTTATGCAGTCATCTGCATGTTTATGTGCTATTCTAGCATACAATGCAGAACTGTGCCACTACTTTGGCTGGTTTGCTACAAACTAAGACCAAGCAATCAACAAATAGACTGTAACCTTATATTCAGGTTAGGCAGCAGAAATAAACTGCACTTTTAATATGCAGACATTTTATAACCTTTCAAGTGCATTAGGTAATAATTCATGTGAAATTACCTCCTCTAGCTAGATTCAGGACATACTGCTCAATGGACCAACCACAATATTTATGAAGTGCTGTGCAATACTGGTCTATGTACATTTTCTGTGTTCAGAGTAATACTATAAACTAAATTAGTTAAATGAAATTAATTAAAGCTCCATGTTTTAAACAATACATAACATTAAAAGAAGAAAATTTCCCTTTGCCTCAAATAGCAAATCTTTTTTACACTCTCATTTTGTTTTACTATTTTTTTTAACTTAACTGTAGCAATTATGAGTCTAGTAAACATGAAGCATGATGTTTTTCATTGTTTTCTGCATATGTTCCATAATAATATAGTGTTTTATCACTTTCATTAAACACATAAATACTGTAGTCTTGTGGAATTTTTAACCTCCCAGCTGTAATTCAACCATTCGCTCATATTAATGGTGGAAAGCCGCTCGCCTTAGAAATGTCACTATTATGAAGACATGTTTCAATATATATATTAATATTTACGATTACACATATTATATATGTTTTTGTCTATTAAGTGTCTAATTTTAAAAAGAAATTATGAGTTCGTTTTATACTACATTAACATGTTACATTCACCATGGCAGTATAGAAAAACATGTACTTTGTGAATTAAAATGTGTCTTTTCGGCAGGCGATCGCTGACATGCACTACAGTTCAGGTTGTGTGGAGCGAGTGTTCGCCCTAAGACGCTTTAAGATGTTACAGTGTAACTCAGCTTTGACAGCCTAGAGGACAAACTCACAGTGCACAATCCTATGAATGTCAAAGAAAATGATGCTCTTGCTCGTGCTTCTGACAAGTTCTCATGGCAGAGACCGCAGACTCTTCCAGTCAAGACCGCTCTTCGGTTTCTGAGAACAAGATCATCATCAGCAATGATGCTCGACATGCAGGTTAGGTCAGTGTGTGCAACAATAACAGTATCTGCACTTTTTGATTACAAGCAATGGATTACTCGCTCGCACAGCATTCTCATGTATCCAGAAGTACCGTATCAGCTGATTTCAACTTATAAATCATCACATACATGCGATAATGTTATGCATTTCAGACTCTAAATTTTGGCAACATATTTTAATAGGCTGATCCAGTTTTCTGCGACAAAAGCTGGACTGGACCGATCCTGTCCCTTGCCCTAGGATTGGTTCCAGCCCATGCAGCCCTGAATTGGACGTGTGGAAGAAGATGGCGAATGGATAGTTCTCTTTTTTGAACACCAGTGTAAAATATTATTAAAATGTTAGTTTTGAGAAAATATTAAGATTATGACCATTTTAAAATTGTCATGTTACAAAATCAGAAAATGTTAAAACACCTAAAACTAATTATTTGTTTGTGTCACCAGTAATTTTTGTGACAGTTTTTTTCTCCACAAAATATGTACATTTGCTATTAATGCTAGCTACACATGATATTGTATATGGTTATAAATAAATATGTATATATGAGTTCAAATCTACCACAGATGTAATGTTAGGTTAGCTTGTTATTCTAATTATATCTGTGTGACTGGTTGTCTGTGTTAGACCTGTGGCCCAGTCTGTCATTTCCCATCTTATATATGACATATTATCAATTATTGTACTGCTGCATCTATTACTTACAAGTTTCAAAAACAATACAGAAACTTTAAGCAAAATTTATCAAATATATTTCACTTGACTGTCTGTGGGCATACAGAAGAGCTTTAACTTTTTACATATTAAAAAAATATATATATATATATATATAAAAACAGTCCAGCTTTACTTTTAGCCGGGATATGAATTCTTGGTGGAATAATGAAATAAAGATGAGAGTGAAAATGCAATGGGAATAAAGACTGTGCCTATTTTATTTTGCAGTTTTGTGTTTTATTCTATCCTTTTGTTCTCTTACTTTTTGTTTTTCTGTTTTTGTTTCTTTTGCTACTCCAACTCTTGAGAATTGTAACGTGGGAGTATGATAAATAGCAGTGGTTAGAGTATGTTGAACCAAAGCACAAAAAAATATTGGCAGCTGTAGGTCTGCTGTGGTGTTCGGCACACAGGCGCATTATTAAAGATATCTGTTATCACCAGGTTTGGGTCAAACAGTAAACAACACTAAAAAGCATCTACAGCTAAAATGTGTTTTAGTTTTAGAAAACATAAAAACTTTAGATTATAAAAGTTGATTATTTGGTTAGTTTAACAGTTTCAGTCAGATCCGTACATAGGCAGAGTGCTTCATCCAACCAGTTTCAAAGGCTAAAAAATGTCTTTGCAAAATAGTATTTAAATCCAGGTCTTCATAATTAATACACATGCTCAGGAAAATGCATCTCTTTGCTGTTTTATGTCCCTCACCTTGTATCTTTAAGCCCTCTGTTCTCCTCTGAGTGGCAGATGTTTTCACCCCCACCCTAACACACCCAGCCACCCACACATACATTCTCACTGTCTGTGGCTGGCATGGGGGCACGGAGGCCGACAGCGGTGCATCAGGCTGACAAACAGAACTGATGGGCTGGGCTGAGAGCGGGCAATCTGGCAGGTTGAGTATTCACCCTCCTTTGCCCCCCACTAGCCCCTTGCTAGCCCCTGCTGCTCTGCACCATACGCAGGCACCGGCATCCCAGCGGCTGGTGGCCCATTGCTTTGCTCCCCCATAAAAATAGCCCATCCCATTATTCTTCTGCCTCCCTGGGGGCCACAAGGTCTCCAGCATCATTACCAGGACTAAGGATCTGACTCTGCCGCCACCACTTGGTACTCCCCCTCCTCTCCCCTCACTCCTCTTCTCTAATTATAGGTCAAGCACTCTTTTTGTAAATTATAAAACCTTTGTTCTTATCAGGAAAACTGAACAAGAAGGAAAGATACGACGGAAGGGCAGGGAGCAAGGAAGACGTGAAAAAGTATGTGAAAAAAGTGGAGGGAAGATGATGTAAAAATAAGAAAGGAGGGGGAAATTTTTCAATTATAAAGCCAAGCTAATTTGGTATGACCAGCGACTGTCATGCATGGTGACGGAGCTCCATTATGCAGTCATTTGAGCTCTTTCAAATTAGTTATGTTAATGTCCTGCGTGTGAATGTAACACTTGGATGGGACAAGATTTCAGCAATTAATTTCTACAGTCAGTGGAGAGACAAGCAAATTTATTTTCCCCCTCTCAGGGAATTGGTGGCGGAGGGAGTGAGGAGGGGAGAGAGCATTCTGGAGCAGGGAACAAGCTAAACACAAGACCTAAATAAAGCCTGAACAATGGGAGCCAATGCCTCCTCATTCATTCAATTGACAATGTTTTGCAGCTTAAACCTGTTTTATTAATTATGTTTGACATTTCCTTAATTAGTTTCATTTACACCAAATCAATCCCTGCTGCTGTACAGCGTCATTTATCATTTTAAAAAATTTGCATAGCCAGTGCTGACTTTTTCTACTTAATTATACATTAAAAGTGTCAGCCGCGCTTGCTGCCTGGCATTATCTGAGGCAGAAAGGTTTGTGGCTGGACGGGGGTGGCATTAATCATCAGGGCGGGTGCGGGCAAGGGGTGCTCCCGGTCGCCAGCGGGAGAGCCGAGCGGGCTTCTCATTTTCTAAGCTTGATGCTTTCGGGGCTATGGTGACCTTAATGACCTACGGGGAGAAGCAGACAAATCAACGACCTCCAGCCCCAAAAACAACTACATCTTGTTTACAAATCATGTGGAAAGGAAAGGCAGGCGCACAAGCAGGGAAAGAAAAGCTAGGATGATGTGTAGCCAAATCAAAAACACAATTTGAGCTGACATACTGTATGTATGCAAGCACTAAAGAAATGTGTAATGTTTGGATAACAGTTTTTTTTAGGCTTTCATTTAATTTCATGATTAAAGGTAGTTCATTTGCATTTACATGTAATGTTTTTTTTTAAATAAAAAATAAAGAAAGATCATCAGCTACATGTGTCAGAAAGCTAGCTAATGTTCGTCATTCTAATTAAATAATGCCAGCATTAGTATCTGAAATCTAAATGTATTCCACTATATCTCCAAAAGCAACTTAACCGGCTGAGTCAACTGGCTGAGTATGGCTATTACTTTCCCTTCAGCAAGTTTGTGAACACAGAGCAAACTGACAGCTCAAATACCTGGCAAGCTCACTCCTGAGTAAATCTTCTGAGTGTTGAGGTGAACATGGCTTTACAAATCACCCATTCAGGAACCGAGGCAGAAATTGGCAGGTAGGCAGAGCCGTGGTGTCAGGAGTGAAAATTACTCTGAAATGCGGAGCACAGTGAGAGACTGAGTGAGTGAGTCTCTGAATGGTGAAAGCTATGGGTGTCACTGTGTACTATGTTCACATGGGAAATCAAACAAGTGTATTTTGGAGGCGAGACAACACTTTTGTCCTTTGGAAAATGGAAATATTTCATGTCAATTTAAATTCAGACCGGCCTCAGGTACTGCGCATACAAAAAAAAGTGCACGGCATATCAGACTCAGGCTCATGCGCATGTGAAACACTTACTGGTAAAATGCCAGTCTTTACCTTATACCAGTTGTCATATTAAATGTATCTTTAGGAGATTAAGTATATGGCATTAAAATGTACAGTGATAAAAGCCAGTATTAGACAAAAGGTGAGCATACACCACAGTCAAAGATGAAGGAAACCATCCAAACAGCTGATTTCTCAAAAAGGCCCTGAATAAGATGTATTAAGAAGACTGTAGCCATGGCTTTGCTTAAAAGATGTTTAAAGGGAAACACAAAAGAGAGGCAGACAACAAAGAACCTGATGAAGTGGCAAATACCCTGGCATGCTCCAACAGGAGCAGCACAGGGGCTGCTGCTACATCTGCACGCCTCGCTGCCCCTCTGGCCCCAGCTGAAGTACTAACTATCTTCCCTGGCTCATTGTATTAAGATAATCAAAGCGAGTATCTTTGATTGCAATGGGCCAGATCGATATTGGAAAAAAAGAAGGGGGGGGGGGGGGGGGGTAGTCCTGCTAATAAATAGGGAAACGCTTAAGAACGAATTGCTAAAATGTGGAGAAACGGGAGTATTAAACATCATTATTGTAGAAAGTTCTTAATCCGCATATTAATGGTGCACATTGACTGGAAAACTTTGTATTATTGCAAAGTAGTTGAAATAAGTCACTGATTCCTTTCACTCGTGAAAATATTATAATTTATATAAGTGATCACTTTAAAAACTAGAACTTTCCTTTCTCTTCAGCCCCCCCACCCGAACATCACCATCAATTCCCAGACGAGAAGCACCCCTTTAAATGCAAAACATTTCTACTATCAAGGATTATGCTTCCTTTCAGGATATATGAAAACCCCTTTGAGAAAATATGATGATGAATTCATGGGCCTAAAACTCCGGGGTAGTTTTTACATTCGCAAAAAAACGGAAGGAGGGGAGGAGAAAAATCACCTATTTGGATGGCATACATTACCATTACTCTTGTATTGTATCTCCACTTTTCATAATGACGGGGATAAGTGTCCTGCTCCGAATGCGTATCCGCTGACAATAGAGGCAGACATTACTTGGTTAAAAGCTTGGGGTCCTGTGGGTAAAGAGGCCCAGAGAATAAAGAGTATCCGTCATGGCTAACGAGCTATAAGGATAGCACATTGCCTTTATAAATCACTAGATCTTGCTGTTTATTTAAATTCATTGGTGCCTCATTATAACTGAGCTATGCACCTTTAGGTCTGAGTTGATTAGGAGTGCCATAGCTCAAAATGGCTTTTAATTCAGTGAAACGTAGCTCTGACCTTGGTGCCGTAACCCTGACTAAAACACGCAGCGACTCCCACATTAATAATGATGCTACCTTTACTGGGCCGCAGAGCTGTGCCGCTGCTACTTAAAATATGTATTATTAGTTACCAGCGACGGCACATTTATCACACCAAATTACCCTTCGGTGTAAAACTGCTTAATTCTGGGTCCCTGTACCCCTCTGCACTATTACCTGCTCTTTAGAAAGGCCTGGAATTAAATGTAGGGATGAAATGTCAGGGTAATGGGGAAGAGGATGCGGGTCGATGGGATGCACACTTGATCATTCCCTAGTGGCCTTCTCCACATCCAGACAATATACTGAATGTGTCCTCCTTGTAAAAGAAGCTTCATTGCATCTTGCTTTGCAGGCCTTTGAAGACGTAAAATGCTGTTACACTATAATATGCTTTACACTGCTCATTAAAATTACATGCAAAATATTATCTACTTCATGTCCGCTTGAAGGACAACTATATATTTTAGGCATCGAGATTAAATTAAATATTTGGCTCATAAACAGAAACTTTGGATGAGCAAAGAAAACAAAAGCAACCCCAAACTTTTTAGTCACCAGGGCATTTCAACAGATCAACACTCCACTGACTTCAGCATACAATACATAAACCAGCATTTCTGAGCACAACACAACAGTACCTACCCACAGCCTACCAGCCTATTGAGGAAACAGTGGAAACTGGCCATTGTTCATCCCCTGTGTGCCCACCAGAGACTGATTACTTGGACCAATCAGCTAAATGATTAGATCTATTAGGTACCTTAGAGTGGCCATCAACATCAGCTTGCCAAGCTTCAAGACCTGTGGGACTTAGCCCATCAGAGTCAACTCATTAGGTGTCTGGACTCTACCCAAAACTCCAGCAGAAAGACACAGACAGAGGGCCAGGAAGACAGTAGGGAGAGACAGAGTGAGAGCGAGAAAACAAAACTTCAATAAATGAATTAGATGCCTCCCAAACAATAAAGCACCTTTGGGATCAATTGTGTTTATGTGGTTCAACATCTCAAGAACATGTAGAAACAATACAAAGTGATCTAACAGATAGCATAAGTGGGGAGTATTTTGAGTGTTAGCCACATAATCCATTGTTATAAGACCAATGGGAATGGACTGGTATACAGAATTTCTTTTCTCTAAGTATAACATCAAACAGTCCAGTAATAATTTAGATTACCAGGGACAACGCAACGACGGGTTTACAGAGAAACACAGACAGTGCTGGCATAAACACATTTCTCATATCAAACACAGCCGTACAGTACATAAATATATGCACAATACATTAATAGTTTCTGCTCATCTGAGCAAGTGGCAAGGCTGGAGCAGTGGGGGGAAAAGAGACGTTACACACATTCCATCAGATGTCGAATCAATTAGTCACGACCATCTTCCAAAGTCAGAAATAACCACTCGTCCTCCTGTCTCCAGGGAGCCATGGATAGGCCTGGGCAACAGACGAGAGATGGGAAAGGATCCAGAGACCCAAAGGGGGGTAAAAGGAGGAAAATGAGAGAAAAGAAAAAAGGGGATAAATAATGCTGTCTGTTTTACACTGCACAGTCTCGTGTCTCTATTTTTTCACTAGATTACCGTATATACAGTAGGTTCTCAGCGGAAGTGCTTTGCATATCAGAGGGCACTCGTTTTGCACACTGTAAACACTCTGGTCATTAACATGTGATGACATTATCTTCCTAATCGCACAATAGAAGGTCTCCTTTATAATGTATACAGTACATAGCAGCTGTAACGCTGACTCGAACCCTTTTTTGAACACATCGTGGCTTTCATTGGGCAGCTGTTTGTGTCTTTTCACTCACAACAAAGCCTTTAATCTGTTAATCTGAAGCATAAAGCAAGCATATACGGCACAGAGATCACGTGACCGCTTTGCTAAAAGGTAAAGGGACATGATTATTTTGCATAAAGAGAAGCACAATGAAGATCCTTTCCCTGGAGGCTAAAAATAATTTAATCTGTCATGTAGATGCACAAAAAGCAGTCTCACATGTGAATTGCGCCCATTATTATTGGCTTTCAGAAGTTGGTAGCCGATTAATCTGTTTCTCCTCATCTAAGCTGGTGTAGAGAGGAGACGCTATTGAATCTGCTAAGTTTTCCCTTTTGCTTTGTAATCTCCCTGAACCTCCAGATTAGAGCAGTTTATCTCAAGACTGAATAAGATCATCTAAAATACTTTTATCAAACATGTTACCCTCCACACCTTGTGTTCTAAAGCGAATTACTGCCGTATTATCCTAAATATTTGAAGAACAATTGAATAGTTCTTCTGCATAAAACAAGCTCATACTCTTTATGGTTCCTGTGGCAAAGTATGAGAGAGAACACAACACTAACCAAGCCTCTGGGTGTAAGTGTTGTTGTTTGCCCACGGACTTGACCCCTAGAATAAGCGAGGAAAAAAGTCAGAGTGAAACTAGCAAGTGCAAGACAGAGACAGAGAGGGTACTTTGTGGGACCCAAAACCACTGCAGAGAAGGCCACAGACACCCCACATTCCCCTCTGATTTCGTTATTTGTTCATATCGCAACGAATGGTTCTTGTTGTTAGGGGGTTGGCAGTGGAGTGTAGTCAAGGGGCATCAGAAAGCTGTGGTCCCCGCTCTGAATCCGCCACATTAGATGGCGTGTGTTTGTGCCCTAGGGATCGCAGCGCCTCAGCCTGTGTTTGGGGTACTTTGTCAGATGACTCAGTGTGTGTGATTTATGAGCTCTGGAAAGGTTGCATTTCCAGCACGCATGGACGTCCGCATGGTAAATGGAGAAATTCTGAATTTATTAACATACAATGAATGATGATTAATGTTTTGGTATAGATCATGCTCTCTTTTCAGATGTCTCAGTATGGGGGTGATATATGCAGCAATAAAATGATATGTATGTACTCAAAAGCACATTGCGTGAGCATCGAGTCCATGACTCTTAGACACATTTACTGTGTATATGTGTGATGCGTGTACTGGAAGGTTCCCTAGTGTTATCGGAACTCCATGGACATTTATCTATGCACTGAACGACAGTACGACTTGTGCAAGTTCTACCCTCCGCACAAAGTGAACTGTTCCCTTCTATGGGAAATGCACCTTGCATAGTCAATGAGGGAATGTATAAATTAAAAACACGAAAAACTGTGAGCAAAAGAATGCAATTTAGACCGATATCAGTATACATTTAGAGATCCATTCATCAAAATCCCCACCATTATTAGCTTTTGTATTCTACAACACATCTTGTGTCTCCCTCATCAGCTTTTTCAATATCTTCTCAAATACATTACTGCCACTGTCGAGCGGGTATGTTCACCCTAGGCCAATTACTGCGCTGAACCATAAAGGTAAGCATTGCTGAAGAAAGTTCTCTCATATATTTGCCTTTGTGTCTCAGCCACCCACCGACGCAGGTGGGAAATACAGGTAATGTTGGACATCTTTATAATCACAAAGACAACAGAGGAATCAATATGCAGAAGCATGTTTCTGACAGGTTCTTGGAATACATCTATATGGGAGTTTTGTGAGTCTCCCAACACGTTTGCATCTCTAAACGGTGAATCAGGGTTGACCTCTACTTATGCAATGACTCAACCATTTCAGCCTTGGAAAGAGGCTGCATATTGCTCCATGCTAGCACGTGGGGGGGGGGACAGATAAGTTAGATGGAGTGATCATTTCATTGTGCGGCCTAAAACATTCAAGTGTGTGTATGCATATCTTGATATGCACTTTGAAGTGACTGTATATGAGGTACGGTATGTGTGCACGCTCTGTGTTTACTGCAAAAGTGTGAGCCCAAGTACCGATATAATATAAATGTGTATAAGTATGTGCACACGCTTGTGGGTTAACTTTATATGTATGCGGTTGCTGTCAGAAGAAGCTGACTGGTGATGAGGGATGGAGAGAATCAGAAACACATTGGGCTGGGAATGGGGTGTGAGCCGCAGGGTCGCCCTGGCACAAAACACAACTGCCTCTCACATCATTACCCTCATTCCCCTAATGCGCACAACACTTAGAGCTACAAACAGGCTTGAGTCCAGAACACACATATAGGCACACAAACCTACAGAGCCACGCACTCACACAGGATAAACTATACATGTGCCTACACTCATCCTCCAGCAACACATAATGTTCTTTTAAGTGTTCAAATACAGTAACCAAAGCTGTGTCCTAACATTCCTGAGAACTTAAGAAAAAAAACTGAACACATTATACACATTATATAACAAATGCCACAATTCTGATGGCAAAATGTGTAACAGGCTGTTGCAGGTCAGAGTGCTTCATAGTGGCTCTCCAGGACCTGTTCTTTACAAAGTGAGCCAAGGAGGCACTTTTCCACATCCTTAGATCTTTGCCCATTCTGAAAACACATTCATTGCATTTGAGACCAAAAAAGAAATGATAGCCATTTCAAACACAATTGAGCTCCACTGGGAAAAGTATACCTATTCAACTACAGGACCTCCATAAAATCACAGTAGTTTCACAGTGTAACGGATGCCTTCCTCCCTTCTTGCTGCATGAGAGGTTTTAAGAATGGACCGGGGGAGCGCTTGAGCAGAGAAAGAAAAGATAAAGGAAGAGAAGAGCAGAAGATACGATGCAGAAGAGTGGAAGAGAGAGGTAAGCCAAGCATAAAATAACTTCAATCTAACATCCTCTCGGAGGGGCGGCAGGAGGCAAATAGCAATCCCACCAATGCCGTGTACTCAAGGGGGTTCCCCCCACCTCTCACTGACCCATAGAGAAGAGGATCATGGGAGAGAAGGGATGAGACAAACCCACTTCAATTAAGCCACAGCGACGTCTCGTCAGCACGGCAGATGAGGTGTCAGAGAGTTCAGCCGTGGATAGATCACAAGGAAAAAACAGTTCCTGGCTCAGCACAGTCACAGTGTTGAACCTTTCTTTCTGTTCTCCTATTTTCTCCTTCACCTCCTTTATACTTTTCTTCCAGTTTATTATACTAAGACTTTTTTGGATATCTTGCAAGATTAGAGGACGGACAAACTTCTTATGAAATCTTTTAATCTAAACGTAAAGCAAGTATATGGAGCACTGAGATCACGTGACCACTTTGCTAAAAGGTAAATGGACATGATTGTTTTGTATAAAGAGAAGCACAATGGAGATCCTTTCCTTGGAGGCTAAAAATAATTTAATCTGTCATGCAGATGCACAAAAAGCATTCTCACATGTGAATTGCGCCCATTATTATTGGATTTCAGAAGTTGGTAGCCGATTAATCTGTCTCTCCTCGTCTGAGCTGGTGTAGAGAGGAGAAGCTATTGTGTCTGCTCAGATTTTCTTTTTGCTTTGTAATCTCACTGAACCTCCAGATTAGAGCAGTTTGCCTAAAGACTGAATAACACGATCTAAAAAAAAGTAATGACAATGAATTATCCTAAATTATTTGAATAGTTGGATAGTTTCAGGATTACGGATGACAAAAATTAAAGTTCTGATGCATAAAAAATGCTTCAAAGAACCAACACTCTGATAACAGATGCAACCATTGTTGCACCTTTTTTGCTTTTTCATTTGTTTGTTGTTGTTTTTTTAAACGAGGAACAAGACTTTATATTCCTACACACTAAAAGTACACAAAGTCACACAGGAATTCGATCCTTTTTTGCCTAATGGCTGCAAAAGTAAAACAGGTTAAATAAGGGAAGAACAGAGGTCCTTCACTGAACACAGCACTAACAGGTAAAGGTCAGAATCACATTTTGTGGCATGCTGAGTACTGCAGTACCACCATGTACTGCAATATTGTGCAATTTATCACCTTGTTTCCAACTGCAAATAATTTCCCATTGGTAAACTTATATGATTATACAACGCTCACTGCAAACCCCAGTGTGTTATGTCCAACTTATTTGTTCCACCTTTGTAAAGGTTTATATGATTAGTTAAACATGGATTTGTCTAAATGTTGTTGCTGCTGCTGACTACTTCATACTTTATTAGTAATAATCCAGCCACTATCATCGGGCCGTCCCCCTGACAGATGGCTGTGCATGCCTCTCTCTCACTCTCTCTGTGAGGAAGTTGAGGGATTGGGAAAGTAAACAGGTGACAGGCATTCTAACCGGCGTTGTTCTGATGTATTCAGATGTCGCAGAATGAACTAGAATAAACCCAAGCATCTGAAGGGATGTGTAACCACATTATACACCAAGTTGTGAATGCTAGCATGAAAGAAACAAAAACTACTGATGCTAGTGTTGCTAAGGTCAAATAAACAAACCTATTTGACATAGAGTGTGTTAACATCGTTATGCGGGGCGCAAAGTGTTGCACATTTAAAACAAATTTCATTAACAAGGATGCAATTAATGGTTTCATACTGCACCTAAAATATTTTTGACCCATATTTAACTTTGTCAATTTAAAGTATGCTCAGTTTAATGAGGGTGTTGTCTTTTAGTCTAGTCAACTTGTCTCATTTCTTTCCTCATTTAAACAACTAGCAAATTAGTTGCCAGGAGCATCCCTACCCTATAGGCATCATTGAATAGGGGGAGGGAAACGAGCAAGTCCAAGACAGTAGCTGTGCAGAGAAGGCCATAGACATCCCACATTCAGTTATTTCCTCAGATTGCAGTAAAAGGGTTGAAGTTTAAGGGTTGACAGTGGAAAAATAAAGAGGTATCAATCTACTTAGATTCAAGGACAGACAAACTTCTTATCAAATATGCACGTTAGCAGTGAGGCGCCTCAGCACACCTGAAAATGACATTTAAAGGTCATAATGACGCATAGCCAGTGGTGTATCAAGATTGCATGGACAAGAAGAAGGAGCCAAATCAAAGTTACATTTGCAAGAAAAAGGAAGACTGACAAAAATGTGATTTTTCAAGGTGTAGCTAGAAATAAAACAAGGAATAGGCTTTAGGGGTAGGAGTGGGTGTAAGATGAAGGGGCAATCTGAGAGACCATGAGTTATTTGTGAGGGCAGAGCTGTGCCAAAGGTTTCAAGAAGATATCGCTCTCTCTGTGATTAGGCTGACATTAGCATAATATCGGCTTTGTCACCTCATAGGCCAATTGTTATGAAAAGCGCCAATCTTTCCACTTTTCCCGTAAAGGCATCAAGCAGGCATCCTAAGGTATAGGAAACCTCTTTCTCCTCTCTTCACCCAGCACTCCCCCCTTCATCTATGAAGCTCTGCTTGGGAGATACAAGCTGGATTTGGCTCACATCCTTGCCTCTTCCCCAACACTCTGCGTGGCTGCCTGGTGTCAGAGCGCCAACTCTCCCAACCCAGCTGCACTGATTAGCAGAGGCAGATTATTAGCCAAGCACCCTCCCGCAAGCCGGGTGTCCAACACCATTTTCGCTACTGCAAAGTACAAAAGAAGTGAAGGACAGAAATGCAGAAACAAACAATTAGCCCCGTAAGTATACCAGCAAAGTAGGGAGAGTTAGGTGAAGCTAATTTGTTTTTACTGCTTGTGGACACATCAGCGAAAAGTGATTCATCAGCATTGTGAAAAGAGCTCTCTCATCTTTCATGCCCTGTCTTTCTCTCTCCCCTCTCCTCTAACTCATCCTCCTCTGTCTAGCACCTGTCCCACTGCCAAGATTTCACCTCCCAAACCCTGGGATGTGGGCATCCCACTCCAAAACTTGTGCAATGCCTTATCTGTACCCCACACACTAACATCCAGCATCTGAGGCATCCTTCTCTCCCTGTGCCAGAAATATGCCGGCATCTCTCGCTCTCTTCCTCGCTTTTTCTCTCTCTCTCTCACCCAATTCTCCATCATGTTCTTTTCTCCTTCTCTCTTCCTCTCTCTCTAGAGCTTTGCATTTGAAATTGAACAGACACACAGCCAATTTATCATAGGCTGACACGTGTCATGTCCAAGGCCTAACCACAGGGACTTACAGTAGGCATTGCATTTATCCCCTTTGTTGTCAGCAAGGACCAAGACAATACCAGGAGCTATTAAAAAGGGGTAGAGAAGGAGAGAGGGAAAATAGGTGGGGATTGAAAGAGGTGAAAATAAACCAATAAAAATCAACCAAGATTGCATACCACTCTGAAAGGTTAAAGACCCCTGCAAGGTTGAAGGCAGCACATTTTCCTAACCAACAATCAAATATGTGGTGATGCAAGCCGTCTGCTCATAACCCCGATACAAAGCCCAGACAGGCATGTGATGGATTGGGTGGAGAGTTAGCACAATATGGGATCAGACCTTTGTGCAGGAGTGCATAGTGTAGTTTAAATTTTAATATTAGTCTGCGATACTCTGCGACTAACAGACCCAGAAAAATGTAAAGACAACAAAGAAAGTTCTAGCTGAAAACAAAATGGCTGAATGAAAAAAAAAAAAAAAACAACACGTTGGGGAAAACATTTAAGAATATTCTCAAATACACAAAGAAGCCTAGAAAGTTAACTCCCGCTTGCTAGGCTGCCATTTAGATGCTTTCAGAAACTGCAATAAGGAGCAGGAGAGATACTTAAAGGTAATCATTCCTGAGACATGAAAGGGGACAAAACTGTTAATGTGCATCATATAAAACCCTTTCTGTTTAATCACCTTATCGCTATATTATCGCTCCTCTCTTTGAACAGGTTCTTTAAAAATAACACACATCCTTATCGTTATACTGTGCGGAAGAGGCAAGAAAGATGACCCTGCCTGATAATACTGTCACTACAAAGAATGTATACATTCTCCTTATGCAGACTAGGTGAAAATGATAAAGAGAATGAGGATAAAGGCTAATGAGATGAAGAAGCAGAGTGTGTATACGTATGTGCGTGCACTTGCAAGTTCTGGACCACAAGGTTATTAATTGGCATCTTGCACACCCATAGACTTACATTCATTCCACTTTAATACTTTGGTATTCGACGTGAATGTTGAATAGGCTGTCTACAAGGAATTTATATTCAATCTAATAACTGACAGAAAGACTTCACAATGGCCAAAGAAACTTGAAAGATAAAGTGCCATCCTCTATCTCCTTTCGCTCAAAGACAAGCATCGACTTTACAACACCATACATCGTTAAGCCTTGCCAGTGTACTTGACCAGTAGACCAGTGGACTTCAGAACTGCTGAGAATGTTCATTACCCAGAGGTAAGTGACCTTTTAGAAACTAGCTTTGGAAGCCATTTTGGCTCTTCCAGTAATTAACAAGTGGTTATGCATGCAAGACAATTAATGGAAGGTCAAGTGTTTCCCTGCTACCCTTTTCTAGACGCCATTGGGCCGCTGACGCTGAATTGAATGTTCGGAGCCCATCAGCTCCTGAGCTTCACACATGGGAATAAGTCACCTCTGTGGTCTACATCGCAAAGTAGACACAGCCTTTGGTTGCTGTGAAGACTTGGAGAAAAATGTGTATAATGTAGCTCAGTGGCTATATATCTGACATGAATCTTATGGAAGAAGACAGGATGAGACACTGAGGAGAGACCTGGAGTCTCCATGTTTAATTATGAATGCTTTTACTTTGCACATACCAAGGCTTCCCCATTTAGATGCAGGTTAAATCATAACTTCAATAAAGAGTAACTACAAATAGCGAGGTCAAAGTGGCTTTAAAGAGCACAATATGCTTGACTACATCCTCAGCTATGCCAGTGCACTGCTGAATTTCTCTCTTCTATTCTCACAGTCTTGTATATTTACCCTATTTTTTACTTTCATGGCATAAAGCCTGATGTTGACTGCTATTAAATTTCCCTTGAGGGCACACTCCTTCACTCACATGCTCCTATCAAATGAGCCAACAAAGCATATCAGGGTGTCGTGTCTGTGAAACACTGCATCACCTTTGTTCACTCTTCATCAACCCTCCGCCCCCATGCTATTACCTCAGGACTATTCCCTATTCCCTGCTTAACCCTTGTCTACAGGACTGGTGTCACACAGAGCACCACTCTACTGCTCTCCACATTCTACACTCCCTCACCTCACCTGACATCTAACACTCGCTTGTCGCCTCTGACGTGCACACGTGCATACAAAAGCGCTCTAAAGCACAGGCGCAAACTCTAACCGCATGAAAACACAAATGTAGCACTGCAGACGAACACACTGCAAATTAGCAACACAATGACAAATGCACACATGGCTGATCAGCCTGTGGAGGGTTTGATGTGTTCAGAACTTTGCCCTTCATGATAGCAGCAGCACTTGTCATTCCTACTGAACTTTGCCCCCTATACTACTTTCCACACACACACACACACACACACACACACCCGCACAGACACATCCACATTCACTGGCACAGTGGTGAGTGAGTTAATACTAGAGGTGGCAGGAGAGAGTGGCATTGAGAAAGTCTGTGCCAGTTGCCTGCTGACAGCACCTTTGGGATTAGTAAAGTTTGATTTGATGGCTTTCCTTGTTAATTAGGGTTTGGAGGTGACTCCTGGAATGGAAATGGGCAAAATGTTCAAAAAAAAAAAAAATGTGCCAATTCCCACATCCCCTCCATCTCCACCTTCCAAAACATGTGACCCATATACGAGTGTACCTAATGAAGAAAGTAGAACAATCAAGCCATTTGAAGTTATAGGCCACTCTGTATTTGTGTGGTTCTGCCAACGTAGGCAGGGCAGCTGAGTCAAACTAATAGCGTAAAATAGGCTAAAACTTCAATGTGAACAAAGTCAACAACAAATAAGAGAACAAAGAAGAGAATGTTTGGTCTTTAATTAACAGTGCATACGTATTTGTACAAGCATATTAAATTACATGTCGTGTAACACTGTCCCCTGCTGGTCTGGAGAATCGCTGCATGTGTGTGTGTGTGTGGAGGGGGGGCTTAACAGTCATTACACAGTTCTGGTTTATTGTCTTTAATGTGATGCTGTGTGAAGTGGAGAGCTAGATGAAAGACGGGAACCATGTAAGACAACATGAAACATGAAAGAGCCTTGAAGAAAGACACAAGACAGAAATAAAAAACTAAGAAACACCTCCTGCCTTCCTCCACTGTCTTAACTTTTCAACAATTTGATCTTAGATAGGAAAAGGGTTCAGGGGCACCCTGTATCTCTTACTATATCTCACTCCTCTGTTGCAAGGCATTTTACTGCAGTATAAGGCTCTTAAGCACGCACAGTGAACAGTAGCCCAGCTATTTCTGATTTACTGTGTGCGTACTATCCTCCGTTTTATTTTACAGCTGGCTGGCATGCCACTGCAGAAGGGTACTGCAAAAAGCCCAAGGTCAGACCACATAGCCACTGAGATGAGACACACACTCATAATAACACATGCACATGTTTTCTCTTAACACTACTCAGCCAACATTAGTGCTCATTTTACACTGCCTCCCTCAAACTCGACGTTGCCATCATCTGTCCTCTCTCCTTTCCAGCCCAACTTTGTTTTTTGTTTCTTTATGATTTGTGCTTTTGTTGCAAATTCTATATTTCTCTTATGTGAGAGGTGAGGGAAGGAGAAAGAGTACAAGGGGAGAATCTAGGAGATGGCATACATGAGGTGAGTGAGAGGAAGGAGGGGTTGCTGGGGGTGGGGGAACACTAACAGTGTGCTGACAGCATGTAGAGCAGTCACCAGATATCTTTAATCAGTGAAATGTATTTCCCTCCTGCTCTGCCGGGGTTTTGCTCAGCGGTCAGACCTGCTGGGGCGACACAAATGAATCTTGGCGGAGGTGAGGACAAAGGCGGCCGTAAGGTTATGGCATGTAGATGATTGGAACTCTGCCGGTTTCTAAGGGAGCTGCCATGTCCCGCAGAGCGGGTGTCACAACCAGATGATAGGGACAGGGTCCACACTACCTAGCTAACAATGGCATGGGTAAGTGTAAACACACTCACAAGTCTAACTATATTTAAACAACATCTCTGACAACTTTAAATTGTCTGTAGAAAACGGTGGGGGGGGGGGGGAGTAATTGTGCAAAAATTGTAAGTGTAAAGAAATTCATTAAATTACAAAATGTTAGTGTAAAAAAAAAAAGCAACAGCTTGTG
>VURO01003097.1:16627-30896 GCA_015108175.1 Pelvicachromis taeniatus | reverse complement strand
ATTAACTGCTTATTAAAGACAACAAACTGAATTATGTCTATTCAGTATAAACTTTTGAACTGTTTTCATATGTAAAATAAAAACAAATTTGAATCCTTCTGTAGGAGATCAAACTACGGTATGCAAAATGAAAGAAACTTGGATTTAACAAATGGCATTAGTCTTAAGGACATTTTTTTCCCCAGTGTTTTTATTTGCTAAAATTGGATTAACAATTGCTGTCATGACTTATAAACCAACACTTGAAATGAAAGAAATCCATTTCAAAGGTAAAAGTGTCTGGTTAATTGATCCCTTTGATTTCGGTGGAGAAGATGAGAATAAGACGTATATTAACCACTGATAACAGGTGATTGTTTTCATCAGTGTTTCTTTGTGTCTTCTTTGACCCCAGCTTCTCTACCAGCTACTTCTCCTGAAAGGAAAATCATTCAGTTATTGTAGTGCCGAAGTAAATTTATGTAGTAGGCTAGAATGCTTTTGAATTATTCTAAAAGGCTTGTCAAAATTAATTAAAATATTTGTAAGGTGACTTCGTAATTCCTCTTACTTGTGAACATGTATTACGGTGCCAAAAGCACATCATTTATTAGAACATAATTTCCTTTCTAGTAGCGTCTCCACTACTGATATACAGCATTGTGTGGAACACTGGTGCCCCCTAGTGTTAATTATATGACCTTTTGTTTAGAACAGCACTGATTATAAAATGTAAATCAATACCAGCTGGTAGGAAATACACTCTACACCACCGTTTTTTAATTTCACTCATATAGTGAATGCAGATTAGGAAATTTGATTTAGTAATACATGCGATTTTCTTTAAATGTTTTTTGAAGTTTTAATATGCACATATTTAATTACCTGCCCATGTAGAATGACAATCAATGATATCATAAATCTTAACAGCCACAACAAGATGTTCTTTATTTTCCTCATTTTTCAGTAGGTGAAAACTTTGGCCAACGCCGGCAGTCACACACTCACACATTGCAGTACTCCCTACTCGTAAGCTGCTTTGCCATGTTTGTCCACAGTCGTCATTAGACGGTAGAAAAGAAAACAAATTTAGCTTACAAAAGTTTGATTTCATAAGTCTCTGGGATGTCTGTCCGTCTAGTCTTTCAGGAACTCGTCAACATATCCTTTTCATCACATGTGAAGCCATTTTCGCTGTGGCTTTAATTTTTTTTTAAAGGAAAGAAAAGAAAAAGAAAAAAAAATGTGGTCTCAACAAATAGGAACATGGTTTTGATGTGCATAATTGGATCCATTTCTCATACGCACAGACAGTCGATTTCTTTTCTTTCTTTTTTTTCAGTGAGACTGCATCATGAACTTATACCTCAACTCTTCTCTCTCATCTTGCAGCTTTGGAAATTAAGTTATTCTCATCTGGCAACACTCCCTCCCTTCAGTCCCCTTGATCACAAAGAAGCCGTCAAGCTAAAGATATGAATGCACCCCACAACAACCCCAAACCCCCTCCAATAAGCATGCCATGTTTCTTATGCAAATGCCAAAGTGAAGCACTTACAAGAGGACTTTAAAAAGTATGGAGACCCCGTCAATGCAGCTGGGTATTATAACGCTTACTCGCTAATTTCTATGGGTCAGCTGTGGAGGAATAGATCTGCCAATCATTTTCACATGTAGCAAAATTTGTCTGTCTACAAACAGGGTTACTTTGTCGTTGCCATGGAGACTAATCCGAGTCCACAACTCCCCCCACACTTGCTGTCCACATTCTGCGCGTTAACACCGTCAGGCAGTTTCTGAAACTACCTGATCACACATTTAGCTAGAGGCTGGTGGAGCCACTGGGAAGCCCTCAAATAAAGTTCACTGTACACGAGGTCAGTAAGAGGACTGTGTGACGCTCGCCAACACATACACACACATACTTATTCCACACTGAAGCTGTCTAGGTATCTGACATCAATTGGGGAAACAAAACACACAGGGAATTTCTTTTTCCCTTTTTGTCAGCACCACTTAAAGCTGTTGTGACTGTTTTTCAAAAGAACGGTCTAGTCTAAATTACAAATATTTTTGGAAAATATTCAAGCGTAAAGCTCTCGTGTCACGCGGTAGCGGACAACGCTCAAAAACTGAACAGCTATTCAGATTTTAAAAAACATCCAGTTTCATTATGCATAAGCTATGAAATTCCTTGGACGTGAACGGCTTTGTGTCTCGGAAATTTGTAAGCATTTGCTTTTAAAACAGTCGCGAGGTAGGAGGCAGATAATTAAAAAACATATTTGCATGACAGTAAACCTGAGTGTCTAGCTTTTCAAGAGGAATTTCTCTAGGATGTCTGCTTAAAATGCTGTGCATAGATCCTATACCTTCTCCCTGCAAATCAAATATTCATGCACTACCTTGTTGTCTCTAGTCCTGAGGGTAGAGATGGAATTACATATGCCTCACACGCATCTTCATGAATCATATATCACTGTATACCTACACACACTCATATTGGTCATTATGGAGTCTACACACACACACACACGCACACACACACATTCACATACACACAGGCACGCAACATGATGAAGGTATGTATGAATGCATATCTACTTGTGAAAACTACTGACCAGCTTTTAAGGTTTATTTAGAGTACACGGATGAGGATTTTGATTTTCTGCTAAAACAGGCTTGCTTGATTAAACTTCAACATGACTGCACTATGAACGAGAGGAGAATGGGAAAGAGTGAGAAAAGAGGAAGAAGAGTTAACTTGAAGGTGGGGTGAATGAGAGTAGAGGGGTGTTTTCTCAGGGCAGTGGCCTTTCAGGCACTAAGGCACCACTTTGCAGCCCCCTTCAATTAAACAGGAAAATTGATGTGTATCATTAATTATGTCAGTAATATCATTTATCATCACTGGGTGCAGTAATTAATTATTTTCTACTCGTGTGAAGAACATGACAGAGTAGAGATAAATAAGGGGAGAGAAAGTTGGAGTGGAATTGTAGGGGAAGAGGGTGGGGGAGCGGGAGAATGGGAGGATGGAGGAGGGAAGGGGAGGGATGGGAGGCTATTCGTCCATCAGTAACTGGGGGGTACTCTCACACGCTCTATTTACCGGACCACTGGGATGTGACGGGAACGTGACAGCCCCCCTCCTGCTCTCACTTACCAGCCTTCTCATAGAGGAACAACAATTAGGCCTGAACGAGACGGGCACTTCCTGGAACAGATGCTGGCGTTCCCTGTGAAAAGCGACCCTGTCCTGCCTCTGAGGTTAAGGTGTGTGAAGCAGAGTTACCATTGCCTCTAAACGAACTAACAGCCTTGTGATGGACCATTTATAATCAAAGGGCAGCCTCAGAGAGAGTACGCCTGTAAGGCCAGTAAAGCTTGTCTGAAGAGCTGAATGCATTTTATTGTTCAAGTCCTGCCCACCATTATGGGGAACTTTCTCTTTTTTTGTGGCTTGTAGGTGATAGATCTGAGGCTCTCTACTTGCAACATGAGGTTACATGTAGAGAGGTTTACACAGAGTTTATAACTACTTAACAGGTTTACACTTGGTTAGTTAGTCCAAGTCACAAAAAACTGACACAATTATTTATAAAAATAACAATATCTTTTTTTTTCCATGTTTAATATTATTACCTAATTATTATCTATATTTATGTAATATTTGCTGTTTAACATGTTTCTGTGTTCTTAGGACCTAAATTGTTTTCTTCTGGCAGTTATTAAAACAGGGAATCGCAATAATAATTATAAATGTGGTAACAGTAAAATTACTGCATTTCTGAGTTGCTTCGTCAGGATAACACATAACACAGTACGGTTTTGTGTTTTAGCCTAGATCATTTTTATTTAAATGATCA
Organism: Pelvicachromis taeniatus; assembly: GCA_015108175.1. Lineage (NCBI taxonomy): Eukaryota > Metazoa > Chordata > Actinopteri > Cichliformes > Cichlidae > Pelvicachromis > Pelvicachromis taeniatus. The sequence goes on along the minus strand of VURO01003097.1, from coordinate 27,048 downwards.
CTTGAATGAAAAGTATTTCAGCTGAGGAGAGCTCTTATCCAAACAGACCTAACTTCTCTGTCTGTGCAAAATAGTTTATTCTTTGTCTACAACACATAAAAAAAAAAAAATCCATATAAATCAAAAGTCAATCTATGGTAGAAGTACACAAAAAGATTTTTTTTAATTTATTTTTGGTACAACAAATGACAGACAGTGTGCAGTTTTATTTAGCTGATGTGAAGTCATTTAAATAGTCTGCACAGGAATCTGCCTTACACCTACACTATGTGCACTCTACATCCAGTGTTACACAAAGTCTGGAAAGTGGGAGAAAAGGTGATAGAACGCCGACTGCAGCCTGGGAGATTTCAAACTCCATTGCCTTCAGCTCCGTTGACTGACTCACTTGCTTGTATGCCTTCTCCCAGACCTTTGTGGATGCAGAGTATCGATCCAGAAGATGGGGAGGAGATGAAGGGAGGAGAACGTGTGCTGAGAAAAAGTAAACACTGCTCCAGATGACAAAACACTGATCACCCCGGAGACCTAGACCTTCCCTGCTCTCTCTTTCTCTATCATTTTTTGTGACCTTTGGCATCTCAACCTAAAGCCACGTTCAGCCCCGCAGTTTTTCACCGACTCTGTCTACACGACGTTGTGTTTGTTTGCGGGGATTCGCACATTCAGGAATCCAAGCAGGGCAAATAAGATACACATTTTAAGACTCTTTTGTTTTTTGTTAACACATGTACATGTGGGGTAAAGCTATGGCAGCACTGAGCAAGAGGGGTTTAGGGAACACAGACATCTAAGCCAGTGTTTAATATCAAGTGTGTGCAGCAGAGTTTAATCAATACCAAGCCTCTTTTGTTACCAGTCTGCTGAGGAGAGCAATGGCCATTCACTCCAGAAAGGTTAATGCTGGGGGTCAAGTGATTTCACACCCACACCAGGATCCTCCATGTCACCACAGCCACCACGCCTCCAGCCGCCACGACACCAGCTTCCTGATTTATAGGTTGTGAGAGTGCGATGGGATCGGAGGTGAGGAGGAGGGGAGAGATGCGGTGTTATCTTATGATAATGCTGTCCCTCCATACTCCCACAAATGAAGGGAATGAGAAAGAGTAAGCAACGGGAAGCTAAGCAGAGAACAGAGCAGACTCAGCCTCCCTTGCACAGACGTGGGTGTTATTTTTTTACTTTTCTCGGTGACACGGACCTTTTGTTTCAGCCAAACTGCTCTACAGGCAGGCCGAATGGTAATCTTTATTGTAATAATTGCTCTTAATTTGCATGTCCACTTGTGAAAGGGCAGTGACGCCTGGTGCAACAGCAGTGAGTCATAATGGATTCGAATATTTATAATACCATTGGCAGAAGATTGCAAATCTGTGAGAACTGTTTACAGTGCCTGTTAGCAAGTCAGAGAACATTTTATTTTTTTGCCACTTGCCTATAAATTAATAAGTAAAAAAAACTAAAGTTAAAGTAAAGATCCCATTTGAAGTCTCACTCTCGGCAGGGATAAATCTATATAACGGGAGTGGCGTGGTTAAGAAGGTGCCAGAGAAGGGAAGAAGCGCAAGAGGAATTAACATGAGGACTTATCTCTCCCGGGCCATTATTTAAACCCTCACTATTCTAAACACACCACCCCTCAAATGAGAAGGACAATAAATAATCCTTCCAAATAAAATCTATTCTCTGCAAATTCTCCAGGATACAGCCCATCATTATCAGTAGGAGGGGACAGACAGCAATTAATAACACAGCCACCCGTCTCTCAAAGAGCATCCATCTTATTTTCATTAGGTCTATTGCTGCGTGCACATGTGTGCTGGCTTGTTTGTGAGTATGTGCGTGTGCATGTATGAGTATGTAAGAGAAGAGTGTGTCGCTGCATGCATATTTATGTGTCGTTAAATGATTCCACTCAGCCACACTGCCACGTTCCCTTATAGTCCAGCCTTTACTCTGTGGGCCTGGACGTATGCTGTTTGAGGGAATTTTTTTGTGATCTTGCCTTTAGTTTTTCTAATGCCTTATTAATGCTCTACCAGAACTACCTTTGATTCACTTCTCTGGATCTCCTGCATTTGTTATCTCGTGTTTGGAGGCACTATTCTCTCTCCAAAAGGGCAATTGCGCTAGCATTAGCATCCTCTGGGTCTCAGGGGGTGACAATAGCAATTAGCTTCAATGACGGAGCGATATGAGAGGCTGCTGATTGACAGTTGCCCCCAGAGAAGGGGCTGACTGAGGTGACAGCTGGGCTCTCCACTCTCCCCGGCTGCCCCAGGCTCTGGTCCTGTGTCATCCCATGCGCCAGCCAAACTCTTCCCCGGCACACAGTCACATGTCTAGTTACATCCTGTGCGGCGGCCAATCCCTTCCCCATCACTCAAGCTTATGTCTTGTTATATCCTGTGTGTCAGTTAAACCCTTTCACCCCAGTTCATGCCTGTTTCTTGTTATTCTAATGCAGCACAATGTGACACGCAACGCTAACCTTTCCTTTTCCTTTTTCCTCATCATACTCTGCGTGTGTACATATTTGTGTGTATCACAATTTGTCTGTACTTCTATCCTTTTTTTTCCTCATACAGTACAGCCTGATGGTTTGTATCTCCTCCATGTCAAAGCAAAAACTGCAGCAGCCCTGACACATCAGTGAGTGTTTCTTCAGTAGAAGCCTGAGGAAATGAAGCGCTCCCCATCTATTGATCCCCCTACACTCCACTGTGCATCAGGGAGACTTTGTTTTCACTGCCTAACAGAAACAGAGCTCCATCAATACTATACAGTATTCCTCAGCACCAGCTCCTCTCCTTACACAGCAGCGTCCCAGGAGGCCTGTGATAGACTCCACTAACTGTACACAACTGTACAGAGAGAGAATACAATATGTTTGTGTGTGTTGTGATGCATTTGTCAAAGCGCAGTGGGGGCCCTGGGATGGCAACGGCAATTTAAGGAGTATAAAAGACATATTGGCAACAATGGTTTGTGAATGATGTATTATGTAATCTGCCCCAGGAGTATATCTCTTCTACTCCATCTCCCTTACTTTTTCTTCGTTCTGTCTTTCTAGCTCTGTTTTTTCCATCTTTATCTTCCTCACTCTGTGTGTGTGTGTGTGTCTTTGGTATGGCTTTTAAAGCTCACTTCCACATGCATCAAAATAAGTGCCAATAAACAAATCACTCCACTAAACGGCATCAAGGTCACATCAATCTCAGAACAACAACGCTGACTGGTTTCACTAGAGTCTATTAGTTGAGGGGGAAACAAGCAGGCATTGGGCCAGTCTGTGCATGTGCGTGTGTGTGTGTGTTTGCGTGCGGGAGGAAAGAGACCTCTGTCAGCACTGATAGAGCCCCACCATTCTTATTTATGGCATACTGTACTCCATGTTCAGCATTCAGCCTTCAGCCTGTAAATAGGACAATGGTACAAAGGTCTGACAGTGTGTGTGTGTGTGTTTGTGTATACGCACATGTGTGCACAAGCTGTATATAAAACAAACCGTGGTTCTCTGGTATCCACTTTTTTTCCCCTTTTCTTGACATTTTGACAAATCTCCTGATTTCCAGCTTAGTTTCAAGACTGCAGTAGATTTTTGATCTATGCACTCGTTCACATTTTTTTTTTACTATAAAAACGAACATACTGAAAAAAGGTAAAAGCAACACTTTTAAGTTTTGACATATACTTTTGCATATGGACACTGAAAGGTAAAAAAAATACTAGGGGAAAACTGTAGGCAAATAACGTAAATTGAGGAACAGATTGGTAACGGAAAGAAAGAAATACAGAGTCTGCACTTGCAGTAAACAAATATCTTATGTATACTTGTTTTTCTAAAGTAAGTCTTTATCTTGTGATTTGTGTGAGAAATGTTCTCCTCCATTTAAAATACAGCAATTCATCCAAAAAAAAAAATGTAAATAGTCTTACAACTTTTCCCAGTGCAGTTACAGTTCTCTCAGAATGATCAGGTCTTTACAGAAAATGTAAACAAACACTTAAAACTAACTTAAAACTGTGGGAGTACATTTGAAAGTTATGGAATTAATGTGCAATGAAAATAAAATACAAATTTAAATTCAAAGGGTTTTGACTGCTGAGCCATAAATATTAAAGATAAAAATATTATCTTCTCATAATTTTATCATTGATTTTTTTCAGAGACCATAAAGTACTCTGAAATTACGGAGTTGAACTTAAGTAAAATAAGCAAAATCCTTTGGATTTCACTGAATGCTTTACACTTTCATTGCCTCTGCCATCTGTTAACTAGTGATCGTGTTTTCTTTTAGTTTCCATCATTCTTCCTTTCTCCCCCTGTCTCTTCTCTGTTGCACACACACAGCTCCAGTTAATATTTCTTAAACAAAGCATCTATATTCAAGTTAATAATTTTCCCAAGAATTACTGCCGACTTTTGGAGTGCAATGCACCCCTCACAGGAAGCAATAAACACACAGTCTTGCAGTCTTGTATGTAAGTGGAACTATCCTAAGTTCTGGTCCTTATAAGAGACAGTGGGATGAGATTAAATAGATTAAAAGTGAGATCTACACTCTTCTCTGAAGGTAGAATTATAACTCGTCTCCATACTAATCAACTTTGGTAGAGGGTGCTATAATGTGGAGTTTACGTCATTGTTTGGCTGAGATTGCAAACCACTTGATGTCACAAAACATCCCATACAATTTATTGCCTCTTGAAATGAAATCCAATTAAATCCTGAAAAAGTGCCTCTTTATGGGTTTTATATGGACACACACAGGCAGGATCGCACATGCATGGATGGACTTACAAGTATACTCATGCACACAAAGGCTCCTGCACACATGCACGCATTTGGATACCTGAAGCTGCCTTGTATTTATATGGACACACACAGGCAGGATCGCACATGCATGGATGGACTTACAAGTATACTCATGCACACAAAGGCTCCTGCACACATGCACGCATTTGGATACCTGAAGCTGCCTTGTATTTCAGTGTGTTTATCCTCCCCCTGTAATAACTACCAACCACACTTTCTGACTGGATGAAATAATCACCTGCTGCTCCAGTTTTACGTTTTTTTTCCAATCCAAAAGGAGCTCCCAAATTCTGATGCCACTGATATATATCCAACCTACAGTTTTACTTTATCTACAAATGCATTAAATGGTATTAATAGCACTGCTTAATGGATCAATTGCCTCTGTTTATGTGAAGAGGACTGGAAGAGAGGAGGGCATGTACGACAGAGTCACAGACAAAAAGGAGGAGGGAGGGATTAAGGGAGGGGATAAGGTATGGTAAGAAAGGAAGAGACATTTCAGAGTGTGAGCGAGGTGTGAGTGGGGAAAAAAGCACCTTATTAAATGACAAGCTTTTCCTGGTTTGCACTAATTAATTGTGCAGTGGCACTGACTGCTAATTTGCTGGGAAAAATGCATCCCAAAAGCAAAAGGGGCTCCTGCTTGAACTTTGCCTCAGAAGCACCTAATTCACCGGTGACTGCAGCTGTGTCCGTCTCCTGGTCTGCAACACTATTAAATTAGAGCGCCTGGGCCATCAATTTAATAAGCGCTGGAGCAGATCATTTGAATAAGGACAGTATTAGTATTCTAGCTGAGCACAACTAAGAGCAGCCGACCTTTTTCACCGCAGAGAAGATCCTTGAACACATCCAGCTGAATCAGAGAACGCAGTAATAAGCCAATCACTGCTTAACATTGTCAAATGGAAGGAAGCTTCTGCTCTCCCTTCTCCAGTCAGTCACCACTATCCCCACAGCAGTACCAGTTACCGTGCTTTATTAAGCCAGCTTCCTAGCTTCCTCGCAGCAATTTAAAAAGGAGCTAAACAAAGGTTGAAAGGGTTGAGGCATTGATGAAAACATACTCAAATAATCCACGGATTTATTATTATTTACAATAAGGCAGGGATGGGGAATGTATATTGAATATATTAAGTGTACTGCAGTTTGTTCTGCATGGAAACAATAAGCGACATCCTGAAGAACGACTTTAAATTGTCTCTTCTATGCCAGGCCCTTTCACATGTAGAAAACCTACATACGTCACAACCCATCTCACTATTTTAGTAAATTAGTGAGTTTGTCTTCCTTTTTCACAAAACAGTCCATCACAGCAATATATCCTTCCACAGTTGGCATTAGGGCTCCGCCTTGTTATACCGCTCGTGACAATACCCATATCAATTTTTATGTGTCATCTCAAAATATCAATTATATCTATGCATAGACACATTTTCATTCTCGATTGTTCACCATGACATAAGCCGATAATATGGATAAGATTGAGAGTAGCGTTTCAGCCACTTTAATGTTAGTAGTTTGGCTACAAGAGGTCAGACCTTCAGCACGGTACTTTGGAAAATAAGCAAAGCACTGTAATTTTTGCAAAATTGTGCAGGCTCCGGAACACTTCCAAATTTAAGTTAGTTTAACAATAAGAAATTCTAAAGTAACATGTTAAGTAGCAATGTTCTATTTTTACTTAAAATTTACATGTAAAATACTATCGAGGCTACCTCTGTACTTACATTTGACTTATGATGTGTCAATATATTTAATGCTGGGTCACTCGTAGTGCACTATAACGCTCCTGCTGCTGCATGCTTTGAATTAGACGGCCTGTCATTAGTTACAGTAGCACATTGGAAAAGAAGGATTTTGCAGCGCCTCCATACAGATATGTACACACACAATTATCATAGTAAGATGTGACACATAACACTATTAAAAATGTCCTTGAAATATTCTGTGGCAATTTCCAGGCTCTAACACCCATCCCGAGTTAGCAGGATCAACCTGCAGGCATACCCTGTCTCCATTAGATTTTTAAGGGAGAGGCAGGGGAACAACACATTGAACTGACCACAAAGAAGGTGGTGCGGGTGCAAGTACATGAGGAAAAAAACAGTTACATTACTTTCTTTCTCAGTGATCTAAACATAGACAAAATCAAAAGCCTTTAACGTCTCTTTATGGTCATTTTGTCGGTTGCGGTTGCATCATGTTTTTGTAGTTTAAAGATGCACCTTGAAAAGGTGGATGGGAAGTGGCTGGATGGTTAAAATGTGCTTTTAGTGGGCCAGGTCTTAGTATTTTATATCGGTGTCTTTTACTTAGAGCAATGATAATGCAAACAAATACTGCAATTCAAATTGTATTTAACAACATTTCTAATGATATTATTTTTACACACACTCATCAAAAATTAAAATTTAACTGCCAAGTATACTATTTGTAATTTACAGGTGAAATGCCACAACTCTAACAATAAAGTTGGTCTCTGAACCTCAGTTTGCACACCAGATCAGATGTTTCACAGCTAACTGTCGATGAGGAAATTTGACAGAAAGCACTTCTAAGCCATTAGTAGTTTTTTCTGTGATATTTGTCCCATCGTAATTACATGCCTAAAGGAAGTAATCGTTCTCTGTCTGCCACCTGCACAAGATTGGTCAGAAATATATATATATATATATTTAATGCTTTTTATTGCGCATGGTCACCTTGCAAAGCAATCTGAGCCAGAAAAATACCTGCAACTTATTTTCTGACAAAAATGTAAATCAGAACAGCTTTGTTGGGTGAATTAAATGCAGCACATTTAAACATTAATTCTACATTACTATGCTACAGAATGTCCATTCATTATATTGATAAAACAGCTGGTAAAAGTCTTGGCATGTAACAATCTGGTTTTATATAATGTTGTTCATGTAAAATTGTTCCAGTACAAACAATAAATGAATACAAAAAGAATATTTTTTAATGTAGTGGTGTGGTATTTTCTACTACAAATACTTTAAAGGGCAGTGTTGGAAGCTTCTGTTAGCTCCTTCATAACAAAATGTGTAATGTAATGTACAGTTTGTTAATTATAGGTTTCTTCATTAAGGCCTTGCAGTATGAGATCATAGGTATAGAAGAAGTGCATGCTGGAGAAGTGTCAAGATCTAACTATTTCATGTTCAGAGATTTTTGATGACTTCTAATCACCTCCGTAGGAGAAATGTTATGCTGGTGTTTCATTGTCCAATGTGGCAGCAAAGAGAGAGCTCAGCCTTCAAACTAAATAAAAAATGTATCTAACAACTCTTTCAAGAGGTAATTTTTATCACCCTTTCTATTAAAATGACAAATAATAAAGATGAGAGTCTAACACTATCTGTACTTGGAAGAAGGTTTCAAAATATTAAGATATATAGAAATGCATTGACCAACTGGCCTGGGACCATAGTTTCTACTAACTGACTGGTTGGTCACTCTCACACTTTTCTAGCCATTCCATTTCATGCACGCATAACATGTGCACAATGGTGCAGCCAAATAGTTATAAACGCTCACATCCGCACGCTAACAATTTATTAGCGTGGAAGCACGTCAATGTGAGTGAAGACACAAACTTTGACAAAATAATCCGCAGACGGAACACCACAAAAACATTTGTAACTACAAACCTAATCAGAAAACAAGGACATTGCAAAGAAGGCAAAGTGGCTAAAGGTATCCAGACCTCAGGGCTAGGCACAAGTCAGCAGCCTTGAAACTGTATGAGCAGAGATTCAAAGCAGTTATGAGGAAATGTATGGAAACATTAGAAAAAAGGTAAAATGTGGCACTTAAAGGTGGGTGCATCTCCTTCCAGCAATACAGCAGTTCACACAGTGTGCTCACACACGTGTATCTCCTGTCCAGATGCAGAATTGATTTATGGGAATGTTGCGGTGTTGAATTGATCAGTTAACATCAAAATTCCCCATGAACTACAAAATAACAAATCAGTTCCTGACCTTAAGCCCCAACATCTTTAGCTTCTCCTGCACACCTGGGTGACAGCCCATTAAGTAATGTTTTGACACATACTGTCTCTGTTTTTAACGCTATCATCGCGAACTGGCAGCACAGTGAAACATTAGTGGTAGTAATGCACTAGGCTGTGAAATACATCATCAGCAGTGACAGTTATGGTGACTGTCAGAGTGTAGAGGGATTTAACTAGCCTTTTGTCTACATAAAATAAACATTGCATGGGGGGTTAAATGCACCAACATATGACTGCTTGGTGATAAATCAAGTGTTTCCTAAGTACGCTTTGCAGTAATGAGCATTTTTTTAAAGAATAGCGAAACCAAAGTATAGATTTAATTTTCTGTATTTTTTTTTTTAGGCTAGTTATATCTAAAAGACTATGAAACTGTCTTGTATAGCACATCTTTTATTGCTACATCCTTGACAAACACACTCAAAGCAGCCTTGCATTTACAAAACTCTTAAAGGTAATTTTCTTATGACAGAAAACATAGTAATTGTTTTAAAGCACACATAAGGCTTCAACGCCAGCATGGAAAACAAGGTTTGTGGTTGGTCATATGACTGTCACAGCTTGGGCTTTATCCAGGGATATAATAAATAAACAAGATGTCATCTCATTCACTCACAATCCTGCGCTTAAAGACTGAGGACAAGAAAGATATATAAGTAATGGGGGAGTTGGACGGTAGATATATTTTAAGCCTGGGAAACGTCCAGCTCTGTGTTTTATGGGGCTAGTTGCAATGTTGATGAATATTTGCCGGTTCAGAATCATAGCTTAATGTCAGCCCACAATTTGTTGCAATTAGCAGGTTGATTTATTGGAATGGCAAGACCGAGTGCATGGTAACAATTAACACAGCTTTCTCTGGGCTTTTTATTAATGGCATGTTGCACCAGAAGAGGGTTTCAACCAAAGCTAGTACATCTGCAGGCCTCTCAGTGTGTGGCACCATCCAACAGCAGCCCAGTTCCACTAAACCCAAATAGACTTCTATAGACTTGAATTCTTTTATTTTCTTTGTTTCTGAGTGCAGTCAGCTTTCTTTATTTACAAAATGCCTGTGTTCTAAGACTTTTGAATACAAAACATGTTTGAACCTGGGATTTGTTTTTCTATTTTATGTATTTTGACAATTTAGAACAATTATTTTAGCATACACTTTTAATTTGTCAAATGAAATGAAATACGTGTGTGTGTAAGCCTGTATGTGTGTGCACATTTGGCGTTTTAGTGTGTACTTTTTCAAAACTATGCAATGAGACAAAAAAGAACCAAACAGCTGTTCTGTCTGGCAATAACAGGGTTCAAGTGGAGCGATGTGCCCCTAAACGGCTAATAAACGGCACAAAATGAGCCTGCAATTAAATTTATACACTTGATTGCACTGCTGTCATGTCCACTACAGGCTTATCGAACACCTGGGATCTATTTCCTAATAGAACCTTGGGGAGAGCGGGAAAGAGAGAAAGAGGGAGGGGGGGGGGAGGAGAGAAATTAAAAAAGCAATCTTTTTTTCCCCTAGTATTTTTGCCCGCTTTCACAGGCATTTGTGGAGGATCCTCTTCACAGACGTCCAGGATT
>VURO01003097.1:0-10974 GCA_015108175.1 Pelvicachromis taeniatus | reverse complement strand
ACTGTCTTTGTCATTTGTCCCAGTCTGTCTATATCTGTCTTGCTCCCAATTTTTGTATCCCTTTGAGTTTACAGAAGTAAAGTTACCTTGAATGCTAATAATTATTGGATTTTCAGGGCCAAATAATTCAAGGAGAACCATGTCTGCTGTACTTAGTTATTTTTTTGTGTGATGGCTCTAAGAACAGAGGCTTTATAAATACTTGCTTTTAAAGAAAAATTGTATGTTACGCACTCTAAAATTTCAGTCTGTGTTCTTTATCACTGTCATATGCATGATGTCATCACATTACGCTTTTATTTTTAATTAATGAAAGTTGAAAAATGAGGAGACCATCTGAGAAATATAAAATTGTTGCAATGTTCATTAACAGTTTGCAGGAGGAAATACTGGGGGGGGAAAAAAACTGTGCAAAAGTAACGATGGTTACAATTATGGTGAGAGCGAGAGCTCTGTTTTATGTTGTGAGATGTCAGAGAGGAAAAGAGGGTAAGGAAGCTGGGTCACAGCACTCATATGTTTTTTAACACCTGACACCAAGGCCTTACCAAGGTTCATAACTCATATGGAAAAAACTTGAAAAGAACAAGAGAAACAAAGAAAAAGAGGACCCTAATTACCTAGCCCAGACTTGCATCTGACCATCCCAAGGTACCGTAAAGACTTTATGCCAAACTTCTGACACAAGCATCCAGACCAAACAACAGGAGACTTTAAAACGTGTTATATTAAAATAGTCTTTAGTATTTGCTTAAAACACCTTCAAAGTAACCATTTCTGACTCAAGTTATCCAGCTTCTAACAATCCAATGTAGTCACAAGTGCAAGGCCTCCAGCAGAATATTATAGGTCACGGTCGGCCAGCACATGAGTCCTTGGCTTCATCCAACGTGCAGCAGATCAAGGGCCTCGAACTAAAACAGTACTGACAGTGACCTCACTGAGACCCAGCAACTGCAACGGCCCTAACAAGGTATTAGCAGGCACCTCTGTATACCCTCCAACTCTCAGCCTGGGTCCAAAGAAATACAGCTGCGCAGAGTGTTCTCGAGGGCGGAGGGCAAACCTGAAAGCAAAGAGGTGCCCCTGGCTAAGCTCAGGGGTGGAGCTAGAGGGTCAGGAATTCAAAGCAATGTAGGGCCAAAGTTTACAATGATTTTTTTTTAATGGCATTTTGTTTCTCTAACGCAGCATTTCAGCATTTGTTCAACAAGATATAAGTGCATGCTTTCCCCATATTTATTCAATGAATACAAATATGGAGTGTGTGCTAAAAAAAACATCAACACAAAAACCAAAAACTGAACACTGAACTGCAATAAGGAGCCAATCTTTTAAATGAAAAAATACAATAAATCCATACAAATATAGTTAACCATAAACTTAAAACTCACACAACTTAAACAACCAATCATTTTTACCTGTAGTTTGTAATTTTACCACGTTGTATGTTGACATCTGTTTGAATTCATTGGTTTTTTTTAAGTGAGTTGGCTATTTTTACGTATTTACATAGGCTTACAAGACAGCGAACATTCAAGTGTAGGATAATCTGCTTTTCATTTTTAACTGGCCAGTCACTACTCAAAAAGAATTCAACCTGCAATTACAATTATGTTTTAAATAATCAGACATGAGATGTTTTTAAAAAATAAAATCAATCAATCAATGAAACATTTAAAGAAAGCATAGCAATCTGCAAACGGGCTATTCAATAACACAGGACAAAAGAGTACGTAATTGTGTTAAATTTTTTTCCGTTAACTGTCACTGTGACAAATGTTCTGTAGTTCTGTCCCCTGCAGCTGTGTTGACCCCAAACTGTAGTCTTAAATTCTATGTCAAATACAGGCAGTGTCACAAAGCTAATATAGCAGTCGCATATCAGATTTTAATAGAATAAGGAGTAATTTTATATAAATCCCATACAAGGAACTGAACTGACATCCTGTAGCCACAGGCAAATCCCTGGATGCTTGAACTCAGCAACAAAAACTACAGTATATCTGCGTTCAGGTAGACAGACAGGATGCTCTTACACAAAGCAAAGTTTTACTCTTTTAAGTATCTCTTAGCGGCTCCAAGGTCTTCAAAATTCTGCCCAGTATAACTTTTTCTCTGGTCTCAGACGGAATGAACGAAGCACAATATGCATGATTTTTTTTAACTGTACACCTTATTCTTCTTTTAAATATCTGATCTCGATATTAACATATTTTGACAAAGCTGTTCAGTGGCTCTTAAACATTGCTCAGTACTATATACAGATATAGTGCTGGTATAATGGCCTCAGTCAGTACCAGAAGCCATCATTCGTTTTCACCTGAGTAACCTAAACCAATTTCAGTGATGTTAGGGATCATCAAGCTGTCACAGAACCTGATGAAGGTAAGTTGGCTTTACAAAGAAATTGTATCTTGTTTGCACTTGTACAGGCACAAGTACAAACATGCTTTAATTTTAGCAAATACACTTTGCAAATATAGTAATCTATGCTAAAAATGTTTGACGTAAAAGTTTGATGGGAGCTGGTTATCGCCTGGTTTTTAAAAGCTTACCTTTCTATTGCTACTCTTCTGATCGTTCTTCTTTTAGCAGCAGCCTGTCTGTAAGTCAAGTTAAGGGGCAGTGTGCCGTTTATCTATTTGCAATATTCTGGCATAACTTTTGCAGAGTTGCAGGAAGCTGTGTTGTCCATTGTGACATATACGGCTTTATGCAGCTCAGCAGAGAAGAGATTTGTGACCTAGGACCCCTTAACTTATGTAGAAGGGATCTATAATAAGCAGAACTCCAAATAAGAAAAAGGAAAGAAGTTGCTGAGTTTTGAAGCAAGACAAAATAGTTTTCAAAGTGTGTTAACTGGTTCTAGTTTAGATTTTTATATTTGTTTATGACTTATAGCATATTGTCTTATGTGTGTAATTTTGAATATTGAAATGTATATGAACTATACACTTCCTACTCTAATAGGTATGAGTTTAGTTTGTCCTCTAAGAAAGTGGTATAGCCGTGTGGTTTTGTGTGTGTATGCATGTGAAAGCACGTATGGCGGTTGTCTCTGTGTGACTGTGGGCGTCTAGAGGAGAGAGAAGCCTCATCTGTTACCAACCCAGCCTGGCCGGCCCGCCGCATGAAGTAGAACGACAGGGTGTCACCGCCGACGACAGTGATGGATGCCCTAAATTCTGTAGGCAACTTGGGCAATTGGACGCATTAACAACAGGCACCTGCTTTCCCCCGTACAAATCTATTAAAAGATAACAGCAATGGCGGCTTCCACACTATTAGTAAATTATAGCTCTGTCTGAGTGTGAGGTAAGTAAGCCTCCTTTTCCCCACCTACCCCCACCTACCCTCTTCTGCAATCGTTTCTAATTGGCAGTCTCACAGTGCCACCTAGTGGCAACAATTTGTAATGTGACTTTATGTTTGAAACGGAACAACAAAGTCAAAAGAGCAGACTAAGTTTGCCTAAGAAATGGATCATTTCACTGTCATGAAGATAATTTCACTCTCATTGGGTTCAGTACACTGTAAATAACCATTTACTGTTTACAACTGGAGATGAATGAAAATTAAGATGTTTTTTTTCACACTGGCCAAATATTCTATCATTCCAAACAATCTCATTAAAAATGTTTTATTTTCACACTCGCAAACAGAACACACATCAAATGCCCCCAAACATGATCAACATGCTGTACAAGTTTAACATGGCAACAGCCTTCCAGGGTCAATCTTGTTTATAGCTGTGCACTGACTGTCATAGTGACTGTAGTGCAACCTTAAATCAGTGAACAGTTCGTGAGATAGAGTGTGCATTTGTACGCACGCGAGTGTGTATGTGTGTCAAGTTACACAAGCAAAGTTGTTCTCCAGCTTTCTTCACCTCTTATGGATTTCTCTTGCAAACTAATTTTCCATAAACAAGCCTTTCTTTGAGCTGACTGGGCCAAATGGCCATTGATTTGGGACAATCTGGCCAATATAAAACCATTACGACCTACTCAAGACCTCCTCTATTAAAACATTAACATGACACCATTATGACAAATATTAGGCTATAGCTCAGGTACGCCGCATAAACGCGTGTCACATAAATTTGCTTTGGATAAATATTTCTGTGTCTGTGAGGAGGGTATGTGTTTGTGAGTTGGCCAAGAATAAAGGGAAGACATGACCAATAAATACTTTTACAGCAAGCAATTTGTCAGGATGTGTAAATGTCTCCAATTCCCAACAGCACTGGAGTAAAATTTACAGTCACTCTGGAAGTGACAATGCACAAAAAAGGACCACTTTTTACTCTCTCTCATCTCCCTCAGACCACTAAAACCTTCCAATAAATCTCCTCCGGTCCCTCCAGATGTCTCCTGTTGTCAGATATCATGCCTTGACAATGCCTTCCACCATCATTGTCTTGACAGAAATATGATATGTGAAACTGCAATGTCGCATCACTTAACATGATTTAGCCTAAGCTAGCCTGCACCATTTTAATCAATCAAAAATGTCACCTTTTTCCCTGTAATGACGGCAGAGGCAAAGGATCCCTGTGTTGGGGTGATCTATAAGACTTATCTAGGCTACTGATTTATGACCACTGCCAGCTAATGTACTAAAGGAGCCTACTCTCTTCCTGTCATCGGGGTTTCTATCAAATTGGCAAATAAGTAGGCCAGTATTACCTCATGGGCAAGAAAGAAAAGACACTTCATATAGTATGTAAACGCTACATTTGTGGCATTATACATGTTTGTAACCCATCCATACTGCCTCTTCACTGCACCATCAGGTAAAACCATTAATAGATGTCCTGGGTATGGATTGTTTACTCATGGTGCAGCAGGGCAGTTTAAAAAAAGAATCACATGCCAGACTCTGTATGATTGTTGCTAGCGATTTCAATGAGTGTGTTTGCTTATTCATGCTTTAACAAAACTGTTCCCTTTGACTCTATATGCTCATTGTTCTGTAAGTCCAAAGTCTCAGCGCATACCTGCAGCTTTAAGACACAGTGAACTGGCTTTCGTACTTTTGAAACTTCTAAATGCACGCCAGAGTAAAAGAGTATATCACCAATTCACAGATCCACTGCAGACTTCAACACCAATAACAGTAGCAAAAATGAATGAAGATAATGAGCATCTATCATATCCTATAATATACTACTTTAGCATTTTGGTTTTTACTTCAGAGTCAAACCACAGAATCCAGTCTTTATACTCCTAAGCTAACGTACACACAAATACCTTGTGTGATTAATTTTTTCTTTAAAGTGGAGGAAGGTGTGAGTGAGAGTTGCACCTTTTTATTTTTTAAAGAACAGTAACTGCAATACCTTTATATTCCTGTATGAATCATCTGTTGCACTGGGCCCTCGAGGTTCAGTGTGCCTTTTGGTTTCTTCTGCTAATTGAATTATTAACATTATAACAAAATCCCTTTTGGAATTTGTAAACTGATTTAGAATAATAGGAGATAAGAATAGCAAACGAACAATATGCACACAAACAAAGATGGAGGAAGAAATCAAATCCAGCTGGTGTTGCTAGAGATTGATGCAAGCACAACCATCAAACAAAAGAAGCAAATAATATTGTAAATTTATTCTTCAAGCACACCGACAAAAAAGATCAATTATATTTAATAAAAAACATTATTTTTAATATTTATCCTTTGCCCATTGTTGTACTTGAACCACTCAATATCTAGCAATGCTTCCTGGATTTTATTTATTATACAAGTGGACTGGGAACGCTACCTGTAACCACAACAGAGTGACTGGATCCACATGCAAGCAGCTTTACACTACCCAGCCCAGATGGTGCAAACTCTTTCAGAAGTGCCTCCTCTGGAGGAATGACCTCTGGCCTGCCGTGCCCAGTTTGTCCAAGCTCTCCGCTTCCCCAGCAAAGAAGATCCATGTCCACCTCACACTGCATGTCCTGGGAAACAGACCAACAAAACTTAAACAAGTCTGCTTGGTACTTTTTCCATTTATGACTTTATCAGTATTTCTGACAGATTTGGATTCTATTGCATGTAGGTTAACACGAGAAACAGAGTTGTACACATAAGTAAACTATTTAAAATACTGCAAATCTTTTATTTGCTATGGAGCTGACAATGACAGCATTTGCTCTGCTCTGCAGGTCTGGTGGGTTTGACATAGTGGCTCAGAAACCAGTTTTCCATTTCTTACAGACTCTAGTTGGTGTGAGCCTCCAACACAGCAGAATAAGGGACTGCAAACACCAGCTGAAGTCCAAGACAACAATGGAGATGTCATTCACCCTACCCCTGAGCAAAACTGCCCATTGGGGGGGTCGTCAAATAATCTATATGACTCCTACAATAGGAACCTGGCTTGTGAGTCAGCTGGTAGGGTAACACAAGTTGTGTGAGTGCAAAGGGCAGTTGGATAGCAGTAACTTACAGTAAGCTCACCAAATATACTTGGACTTATCCACAATACCAGATTTGTCTAGCCTCAGAACTCCAGTCAGAACTACAATAGAGATTCTGACCTTAACAAGTCTGTTTATCGCAGCTTTTCAGCACTTACATTTGACACATCATTTATACTTTAGACATCATTTACAAAATAAAATATAATTTTATATATGATCCATCACTAATAGTGAAGGATCATATTTTATAGTGATGGAAATATTTCAATAGTTGTTTATAAGCGCTGGTCTTCTAGTCAGCATTGAGCTTGCATAAAACTAATCAGAAGTTCTCAGCCTTATTTGTAATGAACTGTGAATCAACAATATGCTCCTAAACATGTTTGTTTACAGTCTGCCCTCTGTGCTAATTAGAATGTGACCCTGCACGCACATGAAAACACAAATGAAAGGTGGGTGTATGTGTACGCATACACATACATACAAACTCCCCACAGCAACATTAACAGCACAATTCCATCCGACTGATATTGGAATTTTTCGAAAGAGCAAACCAATAGATAACCTATTACAAAACTATAAGAGATCAATAGCTAATTTCTTTGCATTGATTACCACTTGGACATTTAACATGCGCCCTGTGGCCACAATGTGTGTTCCACAAGCTCAGATCCCCATTGGCTCTCATGAGTATTAAAATTATCGATTCAGACAGAGGACTAAAAATGTCAAGCTGTTCATTAATCTTAATAAAGACTGGACTTGACCAAGGCAGCCTTTCTCCCAATGCAGGGATACAACCTATCCAACTAGGAGGACATGGCAAAGATTAATGAGCTTCTACTGTGGGATGTGATTTAAGTCTTTGCCATTAATATATCAATTCCAAAAGAATGAGTCTTTTATACCAGTGATTATTTTTACCCAGGGTGCACCTCAAAACAACATTTTAAAATTCATATCAACTGCTTAATAGAAGTTCTTTCGTGCAAAATTTCAAAGAAACTTCACAAAACAAGCAGTAATGAGGTCTTTGTGTGCTACGAAGCAGCATCTGCCGTTATGCTACAGATGGTCCTGTGCTGTCTATAATACACCATTTTTATCAGCAGTGCCTGACAACCAGTTTCATCTCTCTCTCGCTAACGTAGATGACTGTCAAAGCATTCGGGGCTGTCCTTAGCTTAATGAGGGCCCTAAGCAGGATATGATTTGCTCACTTTTTTCACTTTTAATTACTTTAATATTTCTGCCACACTTACTCATATGTTTCCTGTCTTGATTTGCTACATTCATATCCGCTAATCAGAGAGGTATCACATTATTCTGAAGCAACAGCACTTTGAAACTGGCTCTTTTGCATGCATAATGCTCACATTGATATATCCTATTACTAAAAGAGGAAAAGTTGTATTTTGGAGATTTTATAATAAATATCCCAGGACTTTACAATTAAGATAAATCTAACATCCTAATCCATACATAGAAATCTAGAAATCACAATGGCACAGAGATATAGATTCTGCTAAATCATTGTGAGTATTTATTAAACATGTCCTCATTTCTTCCATTTTTGATGCTGTAGAACTTACTTGGCTTTGGTTTTTCATGCAGCGGCTGCCCTTTTGTATGTTTCAAAGGTCAATCATTGTTATCTGAATGAGCACTCCCAGACTTCAAGCCAATGTCGTATAAAAGAGTTTTAATGAAAATATGAAAGTCGCACAAATTCGCAAACGTACAGTCTCTTCTACAATCTCTTCTAAATTTTGGAGAGCTGTAAAATAGATTCCGTACTAAGGAAAATTTTGTTTATTAACCCAAAAACAAGACAAAGCGTTTCATGATTCCATGTTGTTGCAATCAAAATGCTGTATATTATGAAACAGTAAAAGTAGAAATGCTGGCAGTAACAAGTAATTTGGTTGGTAACGACATGCCCAGCAACACCAAACACAAATGGGGAGAAAAACAGGTGCAGCAGCACTCAGCTGTACTAGGAACTAACCTGTGGCCCTTTTAAAGAGCTTTTCATTTTTTCCATCTTCCTTTATCACTCTTCGTTTTTGACTATTCTTCTTCTTTTGGTGGTCTCTGGCATTTCAACTCACATTGTTGTGATTGTCTGGTTCTGGTTGCTCTGACTTCATTTACCCCTCCTCCCTTCACTGCATTGACAATATTGCCAGGGTAACAGTCTCCACGACATTTGCTGTTTACGCCGTATCACCTGACTGAGAGTAATCGAAGTAAAGGACTTTTAGTGGTAACTTCAATATTACTAAATAACATTTCTAACTACCTGAAGCAGAATACAAATCCCATAGACAGAAATGTGAATCATGTCTTCACACCATGCAGAGTTTGTGAAATACATCACTGGAGAGTATTAAGTTTTCCCTTTTCTAAATAACTCTCAAATACTGCATGTATAAATAATTTATACTGGCCTACCTAAATATCCTTTTCTCCATTTTTGGTACCTGCCTTTTGACTACTTCCTGTTGTACTCTGAAGGTTAGTGTTTGCATGCTGTTAAGTTTTACTTCTTTTCTCTGTCTTCTAATTGTTGTCAAGAGACTTAATTTCTTTTGCTTGCACTCTGTTCCCTCCTGTATTTGTTGTGTAGTTAGTGTATATAGTAGTCCTGTCTTGCATTTATCCTTTGTGAAAGAGTTTGTGTATGTTTCCCGAGTGCAGCCTTGTATTATTCCTTGTGTTTTTGGATTAGTGTTTTTTCATTGGTTTGCATTCCTTCCTGAATATGGGACCTCACTCCTAACTCAGTATCTGAATGTTTGTACGCTTTTATTTTTTAGAAATCTCCATCAAACAGAGAATTAACCATCAGTTGTGCTCTAATTATAGGTCTTTTTTAACACATGAAACCAACATTATCAGGTGCTTCTGTTATGTGAGTCAACATGAGATTTATTCTGCTAATTAATTTGACAACACAAGTGCAGGTTCTTTTACATGTTTTGGATAATGCCTAGTAGATTAAATTAATACCAATAAGTCACAGTAGAAGACTAGGATATGTAGGCCTGATGCA
Organism: Pelvicachromis taeniatus; assembly: GCA_015108175.1. Lineage (NCBI taxonomy): Eukaryota > Metazoa > Chordata > Actinopteri > Cichliformes > Cichlidae > Pelvicachromis > Pelvicachromis taeniatus. The sequence goes on along the minus strand of VURO01003097.1, from coordinate 1,503 downwards.
ACAGTATGTGAACAGCTCAGCTTAAGAAAAGAGATATGTCTGTTGAAGCCTCAAAGGTGTTGATTTGAAGTACCAGTGTGTCAAATCAGGATCACCATGAGAGCTAGATACTGACAGAACAATTATAGAGCCAATGAAGGCAACAGTATTGGTGTTAACACAATTTTTTTACATCCATATTGCAGGCATCCCAGGTCTATTCAGCTGGTTGAAGAACATGTGGGCAAAGGCAAAGGGTGTCTAGTCATCCATTTATGGACAGTAACTGTGAGGAGGATGAGAGTTACTGTAGGTGGTCCAGCCTACATTCAGTCAGTCAACCAAGGCAAGCGCTCTCTGACCAGGACAGGCAGATTCTATGTTCATTAACTCACACAATTATGTGAGTGAAAACTAGCAACACACAGCTAAGCTAGCATGGGCTCTAGGCCTGTAATTAATGTTGACAATTGCATAATTAGTTACTGTGATTTCAACAAAATAATAAGCTAAATAAAGGGCTGTGCTGCAATCACTATGGAGTGGTCTGGAAGTTCATGAGAGACAAGAAAGCCCACTCTTAGATATTTCAACCGAAAAGAAAAACAAAAGCTGCCAAAGAGATATGAAAGTCTAAACATAAGTTGAAGATAATAAATATTTATCTAAATTTAAATAAATTGACTCTTCAGTTTTCCTCGCACACGAGTGACACAAAGCAGGAAATAGTCTGCTGCAGACACAATGGCGCATTACTGGAGATATTAAGCACAATGAGCACAATCCATTTTACTTTGTACTAGGATGTGTGTCAGACTTTTGCCTTCTGTTCTCCTCTGTCAGGAAAGTGGCATAAAAAATACACTGCTACACTTGTTTTTGCAATAATGATGCTCTTGTTTTGTCTATAATAAGAGATTTTGTTTACAGTAGTGGTTTTTCTAAAATTTCACCAACATCAGCCTGTGGAAAGTTACGTTTGCTTGTTTGTTTGTTTTTTTAGTTTGTTTGCTTTGTTTGTTTCAGTGGACTTATTATGAGTATGATAATGAGTTGGGTTCAATAAACACAACCAGTTGTATAGCAGCATCACAGAATGAGCTAGCTTGTCTCCATCCTGGCATAGTGAAAGTTTCACATGAGCATCAGTAACCTTTACATTATTTATCCTGTGTCAAACTGTAGGTGAGAAAAGTATTTCCATTGCTGGATTCAATATATATTGTTCTGCCTGTCACAAGATATACAGTGCTAACTTCATAGCTTCATTGCCACAGAGCGTGCTGCTGCTAGCTACAGTTGACATTAAGTCCCCCATTTAGCGTTAACCAACATAAACCTGACATTTCTGTGTAATGTCAATATAACTTCAACCACACATGGATATACCACCTTCATAAACTGTCTTGAAAAATGCACTTACCTGTTTTTGTTCTTTTCTTTTCTTTTCTTTTTTTTTTTTTTTTTGTTTTTCTCTTTTTTTTTTTTTTTTTTCTTTTTTTGTTTTTTTTTTTTTTGGCCCCC
>VURO01003095.1:14421-26760 GCA_015108175.1 Pelvicachromis taeniatus | reverse complement strand
ATAAAAAATCTATATCAGCCTTTGTCAAGTGTTGCTGTGAGCAAGGCACATTTGGATCATGTATATATTTGTAATAAAACTGACATAACGGAGAGAGAGAGAGAGAGAGAGAGAGACTGTGCTTGCAAGAGAGAGTCTTTTTTTAAAGGATGTATGAGAAAAATTAGAAATAATTAACATCTAAAATCTAAAAATGAATCTAACAAACAACAGAAACTGTGAAAATGTGTCTAAGTTGTTTAAAAAAAACCATGAAATCGCACTTCTAACGTTCGTACCTCTGCGCTTAAAATTGTTGGTGTCATTCTACTATTTAACTTCAAAAGACCTTTGATCTTCACATATGTTGTATCTCACTGGAAACCTTGGAGAGGAAACTCCATCGTTTTAAAGGGCTAGATCTAAATGAGTAAAATATCAGAAGATCACTTATCATTGATCTTGGATCAAAATATTTAAACACTTTTAAGACGTTAATCAAAAAGAGCGCCATGATCCTGATAAACCCTCCTGATAGCTGAGGATCTGTTTCTGTCTTTAATAAATCCTTACAGACCTGTTACATCATGCATTACTCATACAGATGTCTAAGCTCCTACAATGTAGGCAGCTGAAGCACGGAGCATGCAACATTGGCTGTGGTCTGACTGAGCCTTCTGATGTGGATGCAAATATATTGTCCTCTCATCAGTTACTCGGTTGTGACTGTGACAGCAAATTGACAAAAATGCTGCAAATAGTCTCAAAGCATGACCAAAGAAAACGATATTTCAGATGTCTAAATTGTGCAAATTGAGTCACCAGTGTGGATGTGACTGAACTTATTGGTAGAATGCCACTGTGTCCCTGAAAAATTATTTAAAATTAATTTATCAATACATTTTAAGACAGAAGCTGTTGCAAAAGTAAGCCAAAAAAAAAACCCCAGATCAGCAAGTCAATATTGAACTCAGCGGTAAACTGATATATTTTTTTAAAGTACTTGAATTCTTAGCAACAGCATGTAGGTTGTTGATATAAATATGAGTATAAAATAATTCATGTCCTTTCTTTTCATTATTAACACTTGGTACATGCCAGAAATTCACAAAAATGGGTGTGTGTGTTGCTGTTAATCCTCAGGTCCTCTAGGGGGAGTCAGAGCCTACAAATCCATGTATTTCTTCTCAAAGAAGATGAGATCAATCTAAAGTAGTCCTTAATAGGCTAACAGGAAGTGTAAGATGTTTTATTTGATTCTGTTTTATTTTTCTTGTAACTTCTGCAGCAAAATCACAAAAACCACATCAAGGAGAGAAAAACCTACTTTCGCATTGCACATCTCATCATTCCTACTTCCATCTGTTATGGAACATATTGATTTGGGATTGCAGGCAGAAAAGTAGAATCACAGTTTTGACTGAATGTCAGGGGGAGAGGGATGTAAGCAGCAGGCACTGGACTGGAACGGGGGCACCTTAACTAATTACTCTGATCTTATTTTCTTATTTATATTTCCAAGCCTTGCGTGAGAGCTGTTTGATCAGTTCCCCACTTCTTTATCAGCAGCGAGCCACTGTGAATACCCACTGTGCTAAATTATTCAATTGGGCCTGCTTTGTTGTTAATAGCAGTGATCATTCTTCTTTAAACCACATAATGTATGTGCTGACAGGCAGCGGTGATACAAACCTGTCCTGAGGGACACAAATCTATCAGTGGTGGGTGCTATCAGCTACATTAGTGATTCCCAGCAGCACTGAAGCTTAGGCAAGTAAAATACACTGAGCATCAAGGCCTGTGGAAAAGACTCGCTCTGCAAGGCCACAGCCATAAATGATCAGGCTTTCACTCCACAGCATGCTTCTGAGAAAATTGCCAGCATTTTGAGCCTTCTCTCTGTAGTTTAAAATGACAAAAACTATCTAACATCTTTGGCAGTGCTACCAAACATTTGTTGATGCAGCACATGTAAAACGATAGAACAAAGATTACAAGATAAAAGTAAAGGGATTATTCCTGATTTAGAAATCCTGTGCCGTGAAAAGTCTCACAAAAGCAGCCAGTCCTTTGAGGCAGGTTGCAAACAGCCTATAAGGCATGCTAATTTAGAGCACAGGCCTGAGCCAGCTTTGAGAAAGGTTTTCCATAGTCTTCGTTGGTCTTACAGCATTTGCCTATTAGTCTTTTCCATGTGGCTTGTTTGCCTACCCCTCCCCCACTAGAGTCCTGTCAACACTACCAGCCTCATGGGTAGGAAAAAAAAAAAGGTCAAAATGCAAAGGGGTCAAGCTTGTGCCCGGGATTTGGCCTTTTCCTACTCTTGATGCCCCAACAGTATTATTACTACAGCTGAGGAACCATAAAAACAAGACTGGGGAAACGCAAATCTTAAGGTTGAATTAGCACAAACTTTTTCAGATGTTACTGACCACAAGGTTTGTATTCACCTACAGCATGTGGCCTGAGTGCCTTCATTTTATCTGGCAGTCAGCAGGTCTGTGACAATTTCACACATTGTTAGCATATTGCTCTTTTTGCCCAATGTCCAGCTTCTACATCTAAAACAACAAACAACTGCATTTTGTATAGCGCTTTTCATAGTCATTAAGGACCCAAAGCGCTTTACACTACATTCAGTCATTCGCACACTGGTGTGACAGAGGCGAGGCTGCCGGACACAGGCGCCACCGGGCCCTCTGACCAACACCAGTAGGCAAACATGGGGTTAGTATCTTGCCCAAGGATACTTGGCATATAGACTGGAGCAGCCTGGGACCTGCTTTACCACCTGATCTAAGGTCTAAGGTGTATCTTGAAGTGGCAAGATGAAGTGAATGTGCAAGCTGTTGTTCCTGTGTAAGCGTGTGTGTGTGTGTTTACAGTGTGCTCCATATGGTAAATTAATAATAATAATACGGATCTGCACTGTCCTGCGGAATTTAGCCTTTGAACTTGTGCTAAAATAAGTAATCGATAACACTGTCTGAACTCTATCTGTAGCACAAATTAGAAAAAAATGTGAGAAAATTACTTATTTTTGAGTTTCTCGTGATGTGGTTATAAAATAAGTCATGTTAATATGCATATCTTGATGCATCTGTTTAAAAAGAAATGTGACTGCATTCCCTCCTCTCTCCATGTAAGCTCGGGCCATATGCTCAAAAGGTCCCATGTTTTTCATTAGTGGTTGCTTTAAACTGGTTTGAAATCCTGGGAGGGTGGGGAGGAGTTAGGAGAGGATATGCATTTAGAGCGCTGCACTCTTCCCTCACACATGCAGCAGATTCATTCCAGTGTGATATGAGAGCAAGAACTTCACGCTGTTTGCCCATTAAATTTGAAGCTGTTACATTTTTCGCTGAAATGCTAGGAAGACATTCAACCTCCATCTCTAATCTTAACTGACCATATGACTCCCTCAAGCACTGGGGAGGGTAACCAGACCACAGCATCACATGGTGCATTTCATGTGAAAAAATTCCAAGGCTTGGAAAGTCATGACTTTCTAAATAATGATCAGATGTTACTAAACCCTCCCTTTAGCCAATTGAAAGGCGGACCTCACCACAAAGCACTGAGCACACTTGAGTCAATAAGCCAGTTAGCAGAAAGGAAAGAAAAAGAATTCAATTCTTGACTTATTTAATGGGGGATTTGGCATGGCAGGTCAGAGGGTGTAATCCAGGAGATTGGACACTGATTCTTTAATCAAGTGGCTCCACAGTACATCTCCTTCCTCCCCACCTGATTTCACTCTTGTAAGAGGGTCTCCCTTGTGTAGCGCTGAATTTCAATGGCCCACTCCTCTGCTCGTTCAAATCTCCCCACTCTAACTTCTGCTGCTTGGAAGCCGGGCGGAGACAAGGGGTGCAGTACATGAATAACCCAACCATCTTTTCTTCTGTGACTACTGGATAAATTCAGCATTTACTAACAAAAAACCTATTCATTATTAGCAAATGGCAACCAACCACTCTTTTAAAAACCTTGGGCCTGTGCATCAGGAAATTGGCAAAGACAGGCAAGCGAAACTGCAGTGAATAGTGGAAAAGAGGCAGCCGTTTGGTGGCTGTGTGCCATGTTCAGCAATGCAGTGGATCGCTTGTTGTAGCAACAGCTTCAGTTTGATTCTGCGCAGCCTACTTGTTTCTGCTCGCTCCCTGTATTTCTGTGGAAATGAAGCCACGCGCGAAACTGCTTTTAAAAAATGGGAAGACTTTAGCTGAGAATTAAACTGAATTACCTCTCACATTTAAGGCCAGCAACATCTGCCGGCTAATTGAAGTCAGGATAATCTGCTGACGATAAAATCAATTTTGGGCAATGTATGCAGTTACTCGAACAAAGTGCTGAGAAGATTGTATCTTTGTCTCCAGTACTTAAAATAATTGTGTTATGCCTCTCTGAAGTATTCATTGCAATACTCTACTAAAATTACTCTATATTAATGTGATGGGAGAGAAAGAGAAGAGCACGTTGGGCTTCTTGAACAGACAGAAGTATGCCTCCTCCTGAATTCAAGGCTAGTATTGACACCTCAAATATACATATGCATTACATAATCACTCCAACCTCCAGTCCCCTTTGTTTTTATCTGCTCCACTCGCTTCTTTAGAATAAACACTTGTAAGCATACATCCACATGCAGACATCTCTGCGCATACATAAACCAGGAGATACAAATTCATCCCCATGGATCTCCCCCGCCCTGTCCCCAAATCCCACAGCATGAGTAATTGTAAGGCCTAGTGAAATAATCGTAGCTTTCAACACTAATGGAAGTCCTGCACATTCATTATTCAGTCCAGGAAACAGAGTGCCACAAAGTGTCAAGGGACTCATGAGTTATTACTCAGCATGAACAACCTAAGACTACCAGGGAAGTGATAGAAGCTCACTGCACTCTCTCTTCTACTGTCCCCGTCCCTTAATGTCTCCTTTCCCTCCCTGCGTCCATCTGCGCTGGCAGACAGGCACCACACAGAGACCACGAGATTGTATCACAGCTGTGGCGTTGTCAGACGACTTGTGATGGGTGTACTGTGTTGCTGCAGACAGAATGACAGACGGTCTGGGCTCTCCCGTGTCACTGCGGCACTTGACTACGGACAGCTATGACCAAGGGGAGAAAAGGTTTCCATAAGTTACAGCCCTCCGGGGACTGCTGTGGGAGGAATGCAGCAGCAGGGGGGATGTGTGTGTGTGTGTGTGTGGAGGAGGGTGGGGGATGTGGGTGTAATGGGGAGAGAGACATAGGGGTTAGGTGACCTGCAGATAACACATAGCAAGAAAACAGATAGGTTTGATATGTGAACATGCCCACACTTGTGCTCGGGAAAAGCGACACCAAGAGCCAGTCATTACTGTTAGTCCACGCTCCTTTTAAGTAACAGCCATCAGACAGAATTCCAGCAATGCACTTAAGCCTTCTTCATTTTCTATGTCTAGACACTGAAAGTCTTAAATCTTGCTGTTACTCACTTTTCACGTGGAACTGAAGGGAAGTGGCAAGGTGGTGAAGGACTGTTATGACTGGAGATCAAAGAGGGAGATATTTCAAACTACTTCGAGGTATCCTTTCGGTGTAATTATAAAGTTGTATATATTTAGCAAGCCTGCCGAGTGCCCTAACAGTCTGCAATCTCGAGCAATTGGCGGCGTGCAATTAAGATAGACTAATTTGTTTTACACAGCGGGTGGAAAAGCCTCACTTTTACCAGGAGTGACTCTTTTGTCAACATGTCAGAAGAAAAAAAACAGCCTTGTATCCACTCACCGCTACACAAACCGTTTATTGAGACCGTTGCATTCATTATTTCCTCTTTGCTTGTGCAGAATCTGGAGGTTTTTCAGTCTCTCTCTCCACATTGCTCCGTCAAGCTGCAATGCAGAATCAAACATGCTCTCAGAAAGGAAATGATCCTGCTGATGTTAATGAAAGCGCACAAGAAGCACGACCCAATCAGAATCATTTCGCCTGCCTGTCTGTAGGAGTTTTTTTTTCTTCTATATTGGATTATAAGGGAAAAACTAGATTTATTTATTTGACTTTTTTTGTAGTTCACTATGTCTCTGTTCAAGCTATGATATAATATGAATGTCAGCATGGAGATAAGAGTGTCAGCGCTCCGGGCATTTAGAGCATACATTAGTGGACATCTAGTTTACTGGCTGTAATTGAGTATTCTTGTCCGTGGCTGTCTTTTCAACTCGGGCAATTTAGCATGCCAGCATGTTGCTGTAAAAATGACCCAATTAATTTGATTAGAAAACCAACGTTCAAGATACAGAGAGTGAAAACATGAGTGGAATCATATAGGCTGCAGTGGGATATTAATGAAGGAGAAGTTTAGTGAGGGAGAAGTGTATAAAGGAGTTTGTGTGCACGCATGTTACATGTGCTTTAACAAAGGCTGTGGACGAAGAGCAAACAAGCAGGGGTTCACTTTAGTGTGCCCCAGGTGTTCATGGGAAAATGATCAAATGCTTAGCAGCACAAATTGAAATAACTGTGCTCTTTTTAAATATTAATGAAGAGTGTGAACTATTAAAAATACTGGAATAGTGTATTTGTATACGCTATGCATAACTGAGCAAGTTTTATCTGCTAATAAGGACTTGGCCTTGTGTTAGGGGAATAATGTTAAAACTGCATGTTATAGAAATTGGATTAAAACAGAATTTATTGACTCATATTCCAATTTATTGTCGGGCTTTTAGTTAAAGTATCATGCGTTTTGTGTTACTCTGGCTCTTGGCAGAGAGGCAATCAAATCATCGTGATTAGATCATTTGCTTTATTTCATCATGTATTGTTGCTTAGTTTGTATGCTCTGAAACAAAGTGTGCTGTGACCAATATGGATATAGATACTCCTAAAAAAAGAAAAAAGAAAAAAAGGGGGGCTTAAAGCTGAATTTCAGCACTGCCTGGACTTTAATCTGAAATCTGCTGAAACATACAAAATAAAACAACAAAGTAAAATATGAAATTAGTGGTTTCTCTTATTCATAGTGACTCCTTAGCGGTCAGTGAAAATTCCATGCAAAAACCTCAAAAGAGAAGAGGTCTGCAAACTCTCTCGCCTGGACTCCATTCTTGTCTGTCTTTGCCTCGCCGACACCAGCACAGCTTTACACACAGACACGGAATAAGAATGCATTAAAATGCGGAGTATTTATACTCTAGATATCAATTATCATAATGGCTGCCTTTTCTTGTAATACCACACAATCGTCTGACATCACACAAGCACATAAAACGCAGAGCGGTGCACTTGCTCCGCTCCTCTCGGAACCCTCCTTCCCACGATCCGCCCACCATCTCGGGACTAAAGTCACGTGTCTCACCGCCTAGTGTGTCTCTGCTAACCGACACCACCACAAATCAAACTCACCCAGCGCCCGGTGGAGAGATAAAGGCAGAAGGGAAAGAGTGTGGCGTGCACGCACAGAAAGCTCTTACGACGCCAGTGGGCTGTAACGGAGAACGTCCAATAGCGGCTATCGTGGTGAAGCGAAATGTGCTCTTTATTTCCCATAGATTAGGAATATGACAAGGCGTGTGAACAGGACGGGAGATGAGCTTCACACAGTTTCGGAGACCCTCTTCTCCTTGTGATCTTACCCAGTACGCCTTTGAGCCGCAGGGCTTCGGGCGTGTAGAGGACAGAAAGCGCACCGCTCAAAGCCGCTCCAGCTCAGCTGCGAATCGGAGAAAATTATTTCTGCCTGCATCTTATTAAAATCTGCTGGAGTTCTGTGTGCCAAAGGGAATGGTGGCCGTCACCATGAGGGTTCTTTCAGCGAACTTGTTTTCTCTGCTCCTCCTGTGCGCCCTCGCAAGTGTTTTCTACGTCTGGAGCGCACTGGAGGACCGTTTGGAGCGACACAAACGGGGGTTCTCAGTACCGGGTGGAGGGTCCTTTCACCAAGCTCTCCCAGTGGACCTTTCAGCCAAAACTTTCCGTGCATTGCTTGCTGTCCCAGCTGCACAGAGACTGCACTTTGGAGACAGACTTAAGACTCGCCTCAACCTCACCTATCAACCTGTCTCTGCAGGAAGTCGAGATTACAATATGAATGGGAATAACAAGAGGTCAGCCCCGCGGGAGGGCCCGGTCAAGTTGTCCCCATTGGAAGACGGAATATTTTGGAATGAATGGCTGGAAGATACCCTTCCTGCGGGATTCACGGAGGAATATGCTGTGGCTTGGCAAAAGAAAGCGAGGACATACCGGGTGGTGAAGCTGGAGCCGGGATGTGGCAGGATATCCAATCAGCTCGCTACGTTTGCAGACGGGACCAAAGCTTGTGTGCGTTACGGGATAAACGCGGACCAGGTGCAGGGGGAAACTTTGACTTATTACCTTGCACGATTGCTTGGCGTCACAAACTTGCCCCCTCTCGTTCTGTCCCAGCTGGACAGTGACAGTGAACAGTGGGAGAGTGTGAGGACGCGGATAGATGGTTTACAGTGGAATGACCGAGCCGTGGTTTCTTTAACTCAATGGATCTCCAACCTGACAGGGGTCATCACACCTGCGCCGCTGAGACAGGAGAGCAGCGGGCTGCATCCTGCGCTCATGGAGCTCAGGAACAAGACAGCGGCGGAGCTGCTGGAGCTGATGCAGTGGACTGACCTGATCGTATTAGACTACCTGACGGCAAACTTCGACAGGCTCGTCAGCAATTTGTTTAGCCTGCAGTGGGACTCCCGTGTAATGGAGAGGGACACGAACAATCTCCTCAAAACCCCTCACGGTGACCTCGTATTCATAGACAACGAGGCCGGATTAGTGCACGGGTTTCGAGTGTTAAACATGTGGGAGAAATATCACAACACAGTCCTGAGCTCTGTGTGCGTGTTCAGAAAAAGGACCACGCAGCGCGTGGCAGAGCTGCACACGCGCAGAGACTCCAGGCAGAGGCTGCTGGAGCTCTACAGAGACAGCGAGCCTTTGTCTCAGGAATTAGGATTTCTCTCAGATGAGCACGCTGGTGTTCTCCAGGACAGGATAGACAGATTATATACACACATTGTGCATTGCAAAGGAAAGTACGGCCAGCTGTGAACATTCAGCATGCACAGGTGATGGATTTGTTGTCTGCCTGCACAGTAATGAGCTTTGCAAAGGCAGCTGGCACACCTGTGCTAAGCTGATGCGCATTACACAGAAAAAAAAAATGTCTTGAATATCCAGCTGAACTACCTCCTGTGAATAGAATGTGTTTCCTAGTTTATTAATGAATCAATTTGACACGTTTATAAGCTGACATGTTCACTGTACGCCTCACTGTGAAGAATGACCCTGTCTTTACTTCACCCCCTCTGATGTTCACCTGAATATGCTTAAATGTAAAGAGTGTAGGGTGTCACAAACTAGCCCTTCATGTGCGGTTTGGATTGTTGATTTGTGTTCAATAATCCCAATGATAAACTCCTAAGCCTTAATGTAAGTTGACTCTTGAATATTGTATTTCTGTTGACGTTCGGCTCGCTTTTTTTTTTAGAGGAGATCTTTTGCACACACATTGCCAGCACCTGCATTCTTGTAATTGTGTTTGGATAGCGTACTTAGCCTTAATTTCACAGGTGGAGCATATTCATTTGTCTGCTGTAAATACTGTCTGCCAACCTGTTTTGGAAATTTGATGCTAAACTAATTTAATGTGCTTTTTAACATTCCAAAAAACTTGTCCTTTTTTTTTCTTCCTTTTTTTTTTGAAGCCCCTGTTGCCTCTGTACTTTCCCATACAGTGCTCTCATTGTACTGTAGAAATATCTTGCACTGGCACACTTCCCCAGGAGCCATTCTGTCAGCCACAGGCACGCTACAACAGGCGTCTCTAATCCCCTTTATAATCTCACCCAGAATGATGAACTGAAGGAGACGACTGACATTATTTGACATCATCTGAAAAGGAATTTGCTGTTCCCTAACCATATTATGACATTTCATAGCTATACAGTATATTGCAGAATATTTGTGGCACAATATAAATTGGTCAACCTATAAGCAGTCTGCCTTACTGGTTGCATGTGCTGTTAATGAGTGTTTTGCCCTCAGTGGAGAGACTTGTTTACGGCTTGTTTTGGGTTGGAAATGTAACCGTGAAAGGTTTTCAAGAGAAAAACCTCAAGGCCAGCTGCGTTATTTCGCTGTATAGTCTGTTCTGTCACTTTACATCAGCACATCGTTTTTTAAATTTGATCCTTATAGAGCCATACTTTTCTTATTCGTTCCACCACAGGCCCACTTCTGTGTCTGATCTCTGGTTCTAGACTCATGAGCACATCAGAGGAAAAGACGGTGATCAAACGTTTGACAGACTAATTCTTTCCAGCCTTTTGCTATCCTACAGCCCATCTGGTTTCTTTTAAAATTTCTTTATATATGATCAACTGTAGGACACGCCACAAACTGTTTGCGCTGCTCCACGAAGAGAGATGAATGCATCTTGTAAAAAATAGTGGCTCAATTTTTGTGCTTCTACTTTATTTCATGGTTTACGGCATGTGCTTCAGTGATTTGTTCTTCTTCCTGCTAGGTCACTGCATAAAGGGAGAAAGGCAGCAACGGTGTAAATAGGTGTAACTGGAGGCATTTTGCTGTGCTTCAGCTGTAATAGGGACTTGGGGATCAATATGTGTCTGACTGGTGTGTGGATAAAAGAAGGTCATGTTAATGCGCTGCCTTTTCAGTTAAAATATGAACATGTGTTTCAAGGGCCTTGCAAAGCCTGCACTTGCAGCTGGGTATGGTGCTCCAGGCATGTCTGTTAATACCAAGCTCTGCAAAGAGATTTACAACCGGCTGCAGGCTCCGGGGATTAAAAACAATTCAAAGCTAAGGTCTGCATGTCTAAGCCAGACTTGTGACCTTTCCTCCTTTCTTGCCTCGCATGATTTCCCCTTCCGTATTCCATCCACATCATGCCCATCTTTTCGTGCATTAGTCTTTGCTCTTAACATCCCTGTCAACTTCATTTATGACCTAAATTGAAAATGAAAGTTTCATTTTCCTAATTAGTTTTTCTGTGGATTCCTTCGCGCAAGAAAGTCATTTTTTAACCCAAGTTTCCTGCCAGCTGTAATCACACTAATGGGGTATTTCAAAGAGGTTGTTGAAACACCCTTAACTGTTCACATATGTTCTTCCTTCACTCTTACCGCCTTGCTTATTTCACATAACCACACAGACTTCACGAGGTCTTTTTTTTTTTCCACCCAACGCCAGCAAAATCTTCATACAGATAACTTTGTGTACTTGTTTAATGAAAGCAACCCGGCCTAGCTTGCGGCATCAGTGCAGCAGATTATTTTAGCTACATGCTAATACACGTCAGTTTTCTGCTCTTTCCTAAAGCTGGATTTTTTTCTGTACAGACAGCCAGGGGCCAACAGCAGGCCCGAGCACAGACTCCAGGTACTCGAGCCAATCTTCTTCTTTGTGCAAATTTCAAACATTCCAGAGGAGCTGAGGGAGGATCATCTCCACGGACACACCAGCACACACAGACACTTCTCAGGCACTGAAGCGTCCCAGCTGTGTACACAAACCGCTGTCAACGTTGACTGAGATCCTTTTTCATCTTTAAAAAAAAAAAAAAAAGTACAGCATGCTACATTTTATTAGGAACAGAAAGACATTTCAGTAGATGCTAGTTACTGTTGCTTTCTTGCTGTAAGGTAAGTGAGATTAACAGTCTAGTCAGTCTGGCGTCAGGAGGCTATATAGCCAGAGTCTGATTATCTAAAAGGAAAAAATCTGCTCATTAGCTCTTCTAAATCTCACACATTAATCTTTTACTGTATCTTGTTTGCTGAGTCCATATAGGTTAAAGAAAGAGTAAAATAATGTGACTGTCCTGGTTTAATAAGATTTAAGATGACTTTTTATTTTTTTGGCCAAGAGGAGTGACTCCTCCAAATTGTCAGCCAACTGCCTGGCAAACTTATGGCGACAACAAGACTATGACAACACCTGCCAAGAAATATTCTGGCACACATCACCCTGTAAAAATGCTTGCTGTTTTTACACTTGTTGGACTGTGCATTTAAGAGTAAAAACATATCAGTTACTGAGTTCTGGAGGTATTTAATAGACTTTAGATGTTTTCTCTATTTCGTTTATTTCAAGTAAACAAGACTGCTTTTGCCAGACCGTGCCAAAAAAAAGAGAGCATTTCCCCAGACGCTAGGTGACAAACTGACTTACACTGACCCTTTTCTGGTGGTCTGTGAGTGGAAGAACATAACTTGCATTGTTTCACAGTTACACAGTACAAGGAACTTCCTGCGCATGACTGAATGATTTCATTATGAAACTCAGGAAGAGTCACTTAGTCACAGCTG
>VURO01003090.1:0-10199 GCA_015108175.1 Pelvicachromis taeniatus | reverse complement strand
ATATTTAGATATATAGATAGATATATATATAGATATATATATAAATATATATATATATATAGATATATATAGTTATATATATATATATAGATATAGATAGATAGATATATAGATATAGATAGATATAGATATAGATAGAGATATATATATATATATATATATATATATATATATATTTTAAAAAAACACATTACTTTTAGCACAGATACTTTCCATTAGATAAAGTATTACATTACAAAATATAAGAAATCTCCTACCAATGAGGCAGTAGAAGGGGATGTAAGAGGCATGAGCCATTTGAGGGTTAAATACAGTCTGCAGCTCCTCTAAGACCCCCAGCTCATACGTCACATTTGACTCTTCAGTGGTACAGACATCTACCACTGTGACTTCTCCAACAACCCTGCGAGGGGCGTTGTCAAGCTACAGGATAAAGACAGACCATATTCACATATCTGACAAAACGGTTATTATAGGTTTCTACCTAGTTTTTTGTTTTACTGTTTGGTCTCTTTATGTAAAAATATTTCTCATGAAGCCATTTGTGACAAATTGCTAGTTGAAAGCCTTATAGAAAAAAATGGAACACAACACTTGCCAGTCATTATATATTAGTTGTTGGTTTATCTATCTTTGTAAGAACCAAGCTGAGACCCTGACCCTCTGTGTCAGAGTTATGATTTAGCTTTTGGTGGTCAGCATTTAACTTTGATGGCTAAGGACGGAGAGAGTGAAAAAGTGTGTGTGTATGCACACCTGGGGCTGCAGAGAATGCAGCAGCGAAAAAACAGCAAAGAATCGACACAAAGTGTCTGCCATATGCTGCTGCACCATTTCCCTCCCAATGCGTAGACAGATGAGAGCCATCAGGCTTAGTGTCTTGAGACAGACAGCACTGCGTGTCTGAACTCCACTGGGGAACCTACATAGTACAGCAGAACAGAAAGAACAAAACAAAGGACAAACAGATCTAATGTAAGACTTTTTAAAAATTATTATTATTATAATAATAATCTTTCTGAAACAAAATTTAAAGCTGATTCACTTCAAAACATAACAGTTCAACAAGTTAAAGAATAAAAACCAAAATCATCCAACAGTTTGTAGTTTAAGAAGGTTTTCCTAAATTATGGGACCCTCGGTGCCTTTTATGCAAAGTCCCCTCACATTAATGTACTTGTATGTAAGTGAGTTTGTTGTTACCCCATACGAGGTGTAGTAAGCAGGTCCAACAATGGCAGAAGAATATCCTGATTGATCTTCATAAGCATGTCCATTAAAGTGGTATCAGAGAGAAATACAATGATCTTCTGTGTCAGTGCAACAGCTCCAAGCAGACTTGCTTCCTTGCGTGTATTAAGACGCTGAGATGAAGGTGGAGACACCTGGAAAACATGCATGTTTATGAAGTGAATAGCATATTTTCATTTATACCTGTATTTTTTTTATCTTAATATATATTTCAGCACAGATTGCTTTCCCATGACAAAGAAAACTAGCCTAAAAATGTTAATAGATGGTTTCATGCGTATTTGTCGGAAAAAAGTATTGTTCCCTTCTTACTAGATATCCAATATAAGGCAGGTACTGGTAGGTCAGTACAGGCTCTCCATAAAGTTGGGCTATATAGATGAGGCAGTCCAACACAGGTCCTGCAGTGTGGTCACCAACAACAGGTTTCTTCTCATACACACTACCCATTCCCACACTCTCTAGACTGCTCGCCTCAGATGCAGGGGTCACAAACTGGTGATTTTGAGGTCCTAAAAGGCAAAAACATAAGAAAGTGGAAAGAAAAAGGGAAAAATAAAACAAAACACCATGAGATATAACAAGGGTTACACAAAGCAAAACTTTAGAGCATGGCTTTGTTAATTACAAATTAGACAATTAAGCTTTACCTGACATAAATTCACATACCAATATAACAATTTGTGAGCAATCGCAGCAAATTTCTGGCTACATATCGAGATGTCACTGTTGGTCCAAGTTTTGCTGACAGCCATCTAACAGTTTTGCAGACTGTATCTGTTTTTGGAAACATGATCAAAATGTTAGATACTGCCACTTTATGTAAAATCATTTGCATAACCCACCGTCATTAACTCACCAAGAAGAATCTTGTGCTCTTTTCCCTCAGATTCTTCTGACAGATCGTGGTCATCCTCTTCCTCTTGGTCTTCCACAATCCCTTTCTCCGTCTCTTCCAGTGTCATCCCATTCACAAACTCACCCTCTAAAGTGGCAACTGTGGCACCTGAGGCTTCTGTGCAACCGGAAAGAGTAAGCTCAAGGTTGAAGACAGCTGGGTCATTTGTCCCCTCTTTATCCTCACCAGCGTCTGGCCCCTCATCTTCCTCCAGCTCTCCTCCCTCCTCTCCTTCACTGGTGTGTTTCAGGTCCTGGCTGCTGTCAGCTGATTTAAGACTGGTTCGATCTCGCATCGAGTCCTCACCCAGAGAGAGTTCACTTGCACTACTTTTGTCACTTAGTTTTCCCACACTGAGAGACTCCTGGTCTTGTTCCCTGGCAGCAGAGTTCTGACTCTGCTGTTTCCCAGCATGCACCCCTGCACCACTGTTGACGTAAAACCCATTCTGAAAGTCTTCTGGCTCCGAAAGAAAAACTTGGTCACTAAGACTGATGCTGCCGCTAGCCCCCATATTACCACCAACAGACCCAGACGTTGGCCGAACCTCACCACACTGAAAGTCTTCTTCTTCCTCCTCTCCCATATTACATATGCCATTTCTCAACCCTTTAAAAGGTTCTGTTCCAGAGCCTGAGTTGCAGCTTTCAAAACCAGTGATGACCTGGAGCACATGGGGAAGTAGGCTGGATAGAAAGGCCTGCAGGCCCAGCCTCACAATCAGCTGCAGAACGAAACAGTCTGTGTAGAGATAGAAACGACCTCGGAGGCAGTGAGGGCTTTCATAAACATTAATCAGCGGTTTCAGTAAGTATTTGTTGGCATTTCTGGGACCCAGTACAGTAGAGATGGGCTCAAAAAGGTACCAAGCTGCATAGACAGCAGTGGACTCCTCAAGCATGAGGGTTAGAATAAAGGGCAAGAGGATCTCAAGACCCTCTGCTGTGATGTTGCTCCGCAGCAGTGCTTCAAGTTGCTGCCACAAGTGAAAGACAACATCTCTTCCTTGAAGGCTACTAATAGTTTCCATCTTGGCATGGTAGGAAAAAATAAAATGATGAAGTGCTGCAAAATAAGAAGGAAAAGGAAAGGGAGTGATGACAGAGTTCAGTAACTGAGAGGGGCTTGGAGGAGGCAGACCATTGAAGGTGGGGTCATATTTGAAGAGGAGAGGACTTGGGTAATCTGATACATCTCTGTTTGCCTCTCCAGAATGCTTCTCTATTAGCAACAGTGTCTCAAGAGCATGGTGCAAACACAGTGGTACATCACGTAGGCTGGCAGAGCATAGCTTCATAACAGCTTGGAAACGCTGTTTGAGTGCAGTATCAGGTTTCAGTCCTCTTAGTTTAGTGGCGTAGAATATCTCAGCGATGAGAACACCAAGAGCCTGCATGTCTCTTTGGTAGAGATGCATAAGTGAGGGGAGGGATTCGGTCATCAGGCCCAGTCGCATACTAGAAGCCGACGGGTGCCATACATCAGCATGAAGACTTTTTACTAGAAAATTGTTCAACTTCTCCAGCTCTTCTAAAGGCTGAAACGGGTTAAAGCCTTCAGGGAGAATTATCTTAATTTCCTCTGTACTGGAGGCAGTCACACTTCCTTCTCCATGCTTTTTGTTCATTGTCCCACCTCGCTGCAGCATGGCACTTCGAAAACCAGGACCGATGCCACTTGAGAGTTCACCAGGGAATGAACCTGGAGACTGAGATACAGTAAGTGCTGTGTGCTCTCCTCCCGTCTTTCCTCCTGATGCACTAATACCTGGCATTGGCACAGAGCAAGATGCAGACGTGGATGAGCCAGTGGATGCTAAAGAGTCCAGAGCTTCTGTACCTTGTTCAAGCTCTTCATCTTTGTCCACTGTGGTCCAGCCACTGGACTCACACCCTGTAGATTCGGGCACCATTCCATCCACAGTTTCAGCCAGAGTCTCATTTAGAGGGATGGGTAGAGAAGGCACATTAAGAGCAGCAAGGCCAAGAGGAGGAGGTTCTGCTGGGGCATACTGAGAAGGAGATAAGCGAGGTGGGTGTGGCTGGTCAAACAGCTGAACTACACCATAAGTAGTTAGATGGGTGTGGTTGTCCACGAGATGCAGGCACACATTCTTGGCCTTGATAGCTTCTTTACCTGACAGCTTATAGCCAAATGTGAGATCAATCCAGTGATGCAAGTGCTGGGACACCTCTCTGCTCTCCAGAAGCCGCCGATGGACCTCAATGAACTCTTCAGAAGACGTGCACCAGGAAGGCACATCCAGGTCTGGCATGTCAGGGTGAATTGAGTGGAAAATCGAAGGGTCTGTGTAGAACTCTGGAATGCACTCATCAGGGGTCCAGCTCTGCATGCGTTCCATACTGGCTGGGTATTCATTGGGCTCCCATTGGGATCGAACATGGCTGCACAATACTGACTTGGGAGTCTGCCTGGCTTTGTAGACATAGTATGTAATGTCTGACAGAACATCAGATATGTGATGAGGTACATGGAGGTGATCAGACTGTCCAGCAACAGCACCACCTCCACTGAGGTCTCCACTGACACCTCCTCCACCAACCCCACTGCCTCCTGCAGCTGCCAAAGCCTCTTTGGTCATCTCATATGTAAAGTCCAGCTGCTTATCCCCCTTATTGAGCCTGAACTTTGACCTCCTGAGATCCCGGAATTTTCCCTCTGGCACAGTGAAATCCACCACCCAAGGCAGAACTGGGTGATAATTTGGGTCTCCTTCTCGCCGCCCTGCTAATCTGTTTAGTTCCATCAGGTAGCGGAAGTTACTGACCCGTCCATGGACCCAGTCCAGAACCAAAGTCCTTAATTCATCAAAGCAGTTTTTGCAAAGTCTTTTGTTCTCTTGGCTCACACACTGAATTTCCCTTGGCAGGACACTTTTTGGCTCTTTTCTGCGACTAACGTTACTTTCTGCATCCCCTTCTGTTCCCAGTTCCTCATAATGAGCTAGGTTGAGCTTTAGGCGGCTGCACAACTGATCATCCACTGTTATGTCCTGAAGAGACAGCTCTCCACAAGATAGGCCCACTGCATGACATGCCTGCATAGCTATTAGTACCTGGTAGAGAATGAACAACACTTTGGCATTGCTGTTAGCAAGCTTGGCTGGGCTGAAGGAGACAATATCATGAAGTGAATACTGAGTATAAGGGAGAATCACATAGAGCATGTCTGCTGTCTCCAAAAGACATTCTGCAGGAAGGATGTTAGGACACAGATTGTCTGACTGCGATTTGGAAAAACAAGATGAGCTAGATGGCAAGCAGACTTCTTTCTCCTTTTCTCTGGCAGGAGAAAGCAATGGAGACACTTTTTCAGTTGAGATAAAGGTGGAATTAAAAAGCTTCTGTAATGCATGACGTACTGCATCTACAGCTGCAACATGAACCTGCTCACTGGGTCCTGAATATGGCCGCACACGTTTGTTATGAGCTTCACGCCATAGATTCCTGAAAGAAAGAAAGAAAAAGAAAGAAAGAAAGAAAGAAAGAAAGAAAGAAAGAAAGAAGAGGGGCAATGAAGACTGTTAGGCATTAAGCTCTCTCTTAGATCGTAATGCCTAATGTTATTAAGCCTGCATGATTAAGCAATGCCTCAAAGTAATGAGTAACCATGTCCTAACTAAAGCAAGTAAAAATACCTAACACAGCTCATTTAATAAGAAAGCATTACACATAAACATTAGTTGTAGACCTAAAACAGATTTTCATTATTGACTAATCTAAAATTTCTCACAGTCTTTCAGTGCTCAACAATTAATTAACTTGATCACCTCTACTCAATATTGCAGAAAATGTTACCTTAGACAAATATTGTTAGCTTAATCAGGATTTAGCACTACAATAAGGTGGTAGGCAAAGGTATATTTTGCATTAGAATTTAAATTATGTTGAGTACCTGATATTATGCTGCGATACACTCTGCATTGTTTTGACGTAAGAATCCTGTGACAGAAATTCCATTTGTTGGTGGCATGGCTCTCTGGCCAGTCTGTAGCTGAGCTTACTTTTCCTCAAACCCTGAATGCACACCCTAGTCCACCCAGGAGGCAGTTTCGCCTGGGAAGACTGAAGATATGTGCAAATTTCTGCCTCACTTATGCTGTCAAAGCGGGCACAGCGCATGACACGCCTCTCTCTCAGGCCCATCACCCAGCGAACAGGAACAAGGGCTACAAGCTCTTGAGGACGGCGCCCTGGGCCTTGCTGCCGTCTTTCAATCCCCAAGTCTTTTTCAACTGCATGCATCAGCCAATCCATGGTGAATCTGCAACTGGTTGCTCTCACTTAGACACTTCTCAGCTACCTTCCACTGGAGGTTTTCAGTTTTCAGATATCCATGTGAGGAAAATATAAAATCACCAACAGCAAACGTTATCTCCTCATCCACCTGTCCCTTAAAAAAAAAAAAAGAACTGTAAAATATAAATAGACAGTTAGATGAGCAACCACTTTAAAGGCACTACTACTTTGATGCTTCCTACCTCTCTCATAAAGTTTGAGCTCAGCTCACATGACTTAAGTTCTACTCATCAACAAATCTAATCTGCTCCGTGGGCAGGTTTTCTGAGTAATTTTCGTGATTCAAACTGCTCTTTTAAACACACCGTTTCGTAGTATTTAATGAAGTGACTGCATTTCATAAATGCTCACAGCTTACAAGCAGATATGACACCAAAGAAACTGCAATTCCCACTTTAAAACGACACTTTTGGGGATGAAAACTTAAGAAATTTACCTAACTGCATTTACATTGTGGCAAATGTTTTAACATATTAAGTAACTCAATGGACAAAGTGAACAGAAACCGTCGGTAAGGTTAAGAAATGACCATTAGGGAAGTAACGTCGAAAGTTATCGCTAGCTAACAGTTAGCTTAACGAAGAGACTAACCTTAAGAAGCATAACTACTGGAAGCAAAACGCAATCATGCAGCTAGTTGCTAATATTTCTAGGACATAGCTAAACGAAAGCAATGACCTCGTTAAATTATAACTATAATGCAATTGTAAACCAATTGCCACCAACGTATAGCTCACCTCTCACCACTTGTAGCAGTTGACAGCTAGTTAGCGTTGAGCTAACAATGCACCCCAGTTCCATGCATGATGAGTTTGTCCGAGATTAACTTCATAACACTTGGACATCCAGGGGGATGACATGTGTTTGCTTCATTTTCTGGCGTTTACAGATGAATGTCAGCGGCCAGACGACAGTCAGTCAGCCGATTGTGTTTTGCTTTGAGCTATTTGGAGCCATGTTTTAGAAGCAATACCTCACGTGACATAACACCAGCCCCCTCTCATGTGATTGTTACTGACGCTTGCTCCCTGCAGCTGCGACGGCAGCGCTTCCTCTGTAGTGCACCTATATTTGCTCTTCAGCACTTTATTTATTCTGCGATAAACCGCAGAAGTAATGTTTGTGGTTACTTTTCTTTATAGAGAAGACTTATTGACAATCTACTTTTGATGTAATACATTTAGATTATTATATTAAAGGTAAAGAATGGACGAAATTTAGCCAGTCCTCTTGGCACATCGTGGTTCTTTATGCGTTGGTTAAAATACTATTTACTAATTATAAACACCTCGTATTAAAGAGACACTAGTTCTACCACTGTCTAAATAATATGGATGAAATAAACCCACAATTTCCAGGTCTTTCTGCATTTTTTTCATGACCTTTAAGGACCCAGGAAATCACCGGATCATATTTAAGACAGCATCACATGATAGACTACTTCCCAATTTCCCAGTTTTCCAAGTTCTCAAAGAGAAATGCTGTATTTACCTGATTTCTGTGTTGTACGGGTTCTCTCCACAAGATGGCATCATGTGTGCATTTTTATAGACAAATCCTTCACTTGTGCAGACTTTGCAATCTGCACAAGCGTAATTCATCCAATTTGCTTGAGTGTCTGGTATGTTTATAATATCCCAAGCATATACCTGCATTAGGACATTTGCCTGCCATTGTTATTTGCAATGTGGTCCTGTCGCGTGATCATAACTGATGGCCTGCATCCAATAATGGTCACTTTTTTGCTTGTATGTACAACACCAAAAACATGAAATCTGCTTAGAGTCTGTTATTTTTATCACCTTATTAAAGACAATGTGAAATCAACTAAAGTACATTGCATGCCATAGATGAAATGAAATGGGAGGAGAAAATGCATATCTTCTTTTGCATTTGTTGTGTTTCCCTGTTTATATTGATTTCAGTGTTTATATTCACATTTTTTCTCTGACATTGTAAATAAATAAAACTTGCATACATTTGCGATAGAGACTACTACAAAGGTCACAGCTGTGGATTTTATGGCCGCAATTCACTAAACACAGCACATTTGAAGAATATGGCTCTCTGTGCAATGATCAACATTGTTTTATTGCTGTATGAATCCTTTTATTGTCAATATCCGAGACGGCACTCATGTTTACACTGTGTACAAGACACATTTTAAACAGTATGTGTATACACACACAAAAATATATATATATATATATTTTCATATATGGAAGTAAAGCAGCAGAATTAAGGGAATTGACCGTCCACATTGTAATATATATTTGCATGTCTTTAAAATTGGTAAAAATGTCACTACACATGGTTGGAGACTCACAATTACAGGGACACAAATTAAAAGCTTCTCTCATCCTACCATACCACCAATGCAGGATAATTACTGTTAGCACTTTCAAAGAAAAGATGCAGCCAAAAAACATGACATTCCTTGGCTCAGCATTCTATGTTCTTACTTCTGCTCTTAGTAGTTTTATTTAACTTCCATGCAGAATGTGTTTGATGTTTTAAAGCAGTGTTGGCTTCGGTTTATGGCACTCACTACAAATATCCTGAGCTTACAGTACATTAAAAGGGAGGCATAATGAGGCATATTGTGCATCACATTTCAGTGTATTACAGTAGCCCTGCAGTAAATACTGTTTGTACTTATTTTTTTTAAAAACTATTTTCACTTCTGTATTTTGCAATATAATGATGATCCAGCTCCCACTACACTAGTTCCACAAGTGGTTATAATCATAGATAATTAAGCAGTTATCATTTGAAGTAAGGTGACTAATGTTTAATAAACTCACTAGGCAGGTTACATTGGTTTTTGGCGTGCTGGGGAAATAAAATTGTATGAAAGTAAATATTATTTGTTTGGGAAAAGTAAAAGGAAAAATTAATTTAGTTCAGTCAAAACCTCTGTGAAATGTTTATTGTGCAGTCTTGAGGGGGTGCTGTCACCGTCATGAGGATGTATTTTTTCCATTTGTTTGTAAAACTAACTCCAAACTCCTTTTTGTAGACAGTCACCAAGAAATTGTACTTTTAGCATTTTGAAAAGTAAAACATAGATGTGATGCATCCTGTAAGCTGGAGAATCCTCGGTTTCAAGACGGTAACAGTGAAGACTGATCTCGAAGCCGAGAGAAAATACATGTAAAATATTGTGCTGATTATGTGGAGGAACTTTTTCACTGTTAATCCGTCAGTTCTTTAGGTTCCCCCCCATTCTACTCATTATGTTTCGTCCCTCTCTCTCTTTTATTTGCGTGGGACTCCCCCCCCCCCCCCCCCCCCCCCCCCTCCCCCCTCCCCCCCCCCAAAGCCCCCCCCCCCCCCCACACACACACACACACACACACACACACACACACACACACACACACACACACACACACACACACACACACACACACTATGTTGTTGTTATGAAATACTATGTTGAATATCACATGCTGTTTACAAAAATGCACTTTAATGGGATGTTAATAATTTTGTTCTCACCACTCGATGGCCTTTAAAAGGCGAAACCATTATCACAGTTAAACGACCTAAAGAACATTAGGAAAGTGTGTTGTCTACTCCAAAGCTAATGAATGACATCAGTGAGCATGTGACTCAGTTATTGATGTTCGTCAATCATTCCAAACTAGACAGACAGTCACACCCCCAAGGATGCTGATGTGATGATGACCACTTGCAACATTATGCTATAATTAGGTCGATATTAGACC
>VURO01003086.1:3680-16254 GCA_015108175.1 Pelvicachromis taeniatus | reverse complement strand
AGCGTTGATCTGTTTATGAAACTTTAGATTACCGTCAAAAATCACCCCTAGGTTCCTTGCAAAGGCTTTTTTATACATTTCTAAGGGGCCAAAGTTGTAGTGGTCACAGGGACCAAACACAATGACCTCTGTTTTCTGTTCATTTAAGTTAAGAAAGTTGAAAGCCATCCATGCCTTAACATCCTCCACACAATCTACCAAACCCTTCAGAGGACTTGCAGATTTACGGTTCAGTTGTAGGTGAGTCTGTGAGTCGTCTGCATAACAATGGAATGAAATGCCATGTTTTATTAATACTTGAACCCAGAGGGAGCATGTAAATTGAAAAATGGATTGTGCCAAGAATGGACCCCTGGGGGACCCCACAAGAAAGTGAGGTTTTGGGGGATAATATATCCCCCAAACTAACAGAAAAGCTTCTGTTGGGCAGGTAAGATTTAAACCATTCTAATACAGTCCCAGTGTTCAAGCTGAGAGATAAGAATCCTATGATCTACGGTATCAAAGGCAGCACTGAGCAGTTTCAGTGCTGTGGGGTGCTTTAAAACCAGACTGAAATACTTCACTACTTCCATTTTTATCTAGAAAGGTCTGGAGATAAAGCAAAGCAGCAAACATGGATATCAAAATCCCCTACAATTAACACAATGTCATACCTTGGCATAATTCCTGCCAAGAATTCAGAAAAGTCTTGGATAAAATTCTTATTGTATTCCGGTGGTCGGTACACCATCGCACACAGCACCAAAGTGGACAGCTGGATTTTGAACAACTGCAGTTCAAAGCTGGTGTAAGCATCAGCTGTCAGCTGTCGACAGTTGAAACACTTTTTATTAACAGTGGCTAGCCCTCCACCCTGGGTTGGTAGTCCGGGGCAAAGTTGAGATAGTTACAGTCTGGAGGGACAAGTTCAGAAAGCGGGCTCAACTTTCTGATGTCAACCCAAGTTTAGCCAAGTTTCTGTCACCAGAGGAGAATCCAAGCGACGAGTGGCGAAGAAGTCATTCACATTAAAGTTTGCTAGCAATTAGCATTAACCATTTTAGCAACACAAATACAGGGAACGTAAATGTATCATCTTCAAATAGTAAAAAAAATTAAACAAATAACAATCACAGTGTATTTAATATTTTAACCTAAATTGCGAAATTGTAACGGGTAAACAGGGCAATATGAAACTATAATTAAATATGAATTATTGTTAACCAGGGTGAAATTTGATTTTAAGCCTAGCTTTATCATTGCACACAATATAGACAACTTTGATCCATAACATTTAGCATAGAGCTTGTTGTGGCTGCCCACACCTCACATCCTGAAGTACTCAGAAAGATACATCAAGAACATTGTAACAAAAAGCTACCAAGGCTTGCATTCATCTGCTTACATAACTCTCTCGTGCAAATTTTGTGCAGGAGCAACTGTTTGTTGGCCTGATGTGGCATTAAAAAAAGTCTCTGGTTAATTGTCATGTGTCATAATCAAGCAGCTATCATCAAAGCACAAAGACTAGCAGGAAGACTTCAACAAAGTCTTTTGACTGGTCTTCAGCTTCAAAATGCAAACATATGGCTCTACACTGCAGTAGTGAGAATAGACTGCAATTGTAGCAAGAGAGATAAATTATAAGACAGACTTGCCAGTAGAAGAACAATGGATGGGAAGAAGAGTGGCTAGGAATGACAGCAAAATGCCTTATAGGCTTTTCTGTGACGGGGTGTGATGAGAAATGTGAATAATCTCTTTGTGAGATCTCTTTAGATGAAATATCTGTGAACCTGAGATTTGGACTACAATGAAACCAAAGACCATCCATCTGTCTATTTTCTTCCGCTTATTAAATTCAGGGGGCTGGAGCCTAACCCAGCTGCCATAGGGCGAGAGGTACATCCTAGACAGTTTGCCAGTTTGTCGCAGAGCCAACACTGAGATACAGACAACAGCTCACATTCACACCTATGGTCAGATTAGAATCATCAGTTAACATAAACGCATGAAGTGAATGGGAGAAAGGCAGAGTACTCAGAGAGAACATGCAAACTCCAAAACAGGAATGCCCCAGATGGGGGATTCAAACCCAGCAGCTTCTTGCTGTGAGCCAACAGCAATAACCAAAGCCCTCAAAACCAAACTTTCAAGGGTTGGATTTTGGTAGCTCTATTAGCACCAGATGTATTAAGATGAAAATGTTTTCATAAGTGTATTTAACAGCTGTAACCGTGAATCACTGTGTTTCATTATTAAAACAAACACTTTCACACTGACATAAGGAGCAAATCCTCTTGCAGTCCCCTCTGAGATGTGCCACCATGATTCAAGACAGAGTTTTTAAAAAATTTTATTTTCACAATAATGCAAGGCAAAACACTTTAATGTTGATGATTAGTTTGTTCATGACTTTCCCTAAAGAGGTCAGTTGGCTTAACCAGAGGAAACTTGTGACTCCTGGGGTATGTTCTAAATGACAGCAGTAATCAAAGCCAGTTCAAGCGAGACAATCAATAACACAGCTGAGAACTGATTATTGTCACGCAGGCTCTCAATATGGACAGTGTTTTTCACCACAGGCCATACTCTCTGTGTTAGTCATTTATGGAAAATGTCACAAATAAAATTAGGATATTTACCAAACTGACACTCTCACGTCCTGACAGTACTAGAATTCCACTCTGGCAACGTAAGCTCTAATTTAAAAGCTAACACCTGGCCACACACATTTACACCTCCATCTCATCTGTTACCCATCACCAGGACACATAGTGAACAACTGATAGATAAGTGAGGAAGGATTAGGCTGATCGTTGAGATTAACATCCCCTGCTTTTGTGGTTGCCACTGCCGGCTGTGGGAGTGATGGGAATCTTGGTTGGCGGGTTTGTTAGGGGACAGGAAGGAGCTCTGAGTAATGTTCCAGGACACTGCTTACACAAAGCCTGACATGTGGAGACAGGGAACATTACTTTCCCTTCTTGCATGGGAACTGGATGTACTGAATGCAGTTCACTTAAACTCCTGTTGTCCATACAGATGGTTATTGCATTTCTAAACACAATGCTCTGGAGTATTAAAGCTAGAACTTAATCTTTGAGGTAAATGAGCAATGCTACATTTGTTTTCTCATCAGGATACATCCTTTATAAATAGTCCCTCTTTGGGCGAATGAAGACAGTATTGTTAAATTTTCCTGTATGTAAGTGTACTTTTATAAAATGATGGAGCACAGAAATTTCTTAGTAATTTGCAACCGTAGGTATCTAACTCTCTCAGGGCATTCATTTGTCCCTCATTCTCTGTGTATATTGTAACTCACTTCAATTAAATGGAATATGAATGCTGGTGCTTTCCCTTTGTAAACACTGCCTTATCGTCCTACTCTACTGAAGCCTGCCTCTTGTTTATCTCCTGTGCTGGTAATGGGACAGAGTAATTTCTCATTTGTAACAATATCAAAAAGCAATTACAAGCCTGTGACTAAAAGCCACTGAACAATGTCCACCATCAATCATGAAAGTAAAAAAAAAAGCTAGAGCGTGTACAGACATTTCAACCCGCTCATTTCCCCTGCCTTGCTCTGGTATTTGTGTTCAGATGAACTTGGCCCCAGCTTTATGGCTGCTTGGGTGCCACCGTGAAAGGGCAAAAACCTGTTGCTGATTCCGGGCTAATTATTAATCTTATTTACAAAGTTAAAATGTCACTATCTTGAATAACTTGTTTCTATTTGACATAAGAAACACATTCTGGAAGCTCTGTCACTGTGTGACAAAGCCACAGCTAGTATTATTATAATCTTATTCCACAGTTTCTAATAACTATCTAAATAAAGACATCATAAAGTAACAAGGCCATAAATAGAAATATAAGCAAATAACATTTAAGTGTGTAACAGAGCAACAGGAGATCAATTAGACAACTACACCTTCTGCAGAATGCTCAAAAGATAAGATATATAATGGATCGTATGCACTATAATGTTAAGGATGGGAGTTTGTCCACAGTTTGGATTTTCAGATTTCTAAAAAGTACATCTTCCAAGCATCCTTACTTTTTGTGCAGGGAATAAAAACATACGATAAGAAAGGATTTTCAGCAATATTTGATTGACACAAAGTTGGTTTTGATATATGATCTGAAATACTACGTGGAATATTTGACATAAAAGTCTGAGGAATAGTCTAACTAAGATTTGATTCTGTTCTTAGTTTGGCTTAGTCTGATGTTTTGAGATCTGGGTTGGGGCTAGTGCAGTGGGTCCCAAAGTGTGTGTGTGTGTGTTTCGGGGGGGGGGGGTATGAATAAAAAAAGAATGCTTGGACACTGCTAGCATAACGGACAGGTTTTGACAGGGCTCCCACACAAACGCAAAGCAGAAGATGAAGCATCGTCAAAATGTTTCCAAACCAACTTCCTTCCAAGCCAAAGAGTAGAAACTATGATGAAGCATATCTTGCTTTTGGCTTCACCTGCACAACGGTGGTGCCAAGGCAGGTATCCCCGACAGAATTATTTTCCCCTGCGTCGGGAGAACGCACTGGGCTGTCCAAATCACGGACAACCAGTATCCCACAGTTGTTTATGTTTTTAAACCCATTTTGCACAGAGAGGCATTTTTTGAAAAAGGTATTGAGAGCAATGTTGAATATTCTTACACAGTAAAAAACAAAACAAAACAACAACACGTAAAAGAATTACACCATAAAAATGGTTTGTTTTTTTCTGTTATTTAAGGCTACATCCACACATACTCGGGTATTTTTGAAAACAGAGATTTTCAGGATTTGTTTAAAAAAAAATCCCGTGCATTTGTGAAAAAAATATCTCCGCTCACATGTAAACGCACATGCTAAATCCTAACCGTGTAAAAATGTTGGCCAATCAGAAGTCTAGAAGCCTGGGAGTGTGTTACTTTTCAAGTGCCTTCATCATTTCAATAACTAAAGACAGTATTTTGGATTTTGTCTCACTAGCTCTCTTGGCCAGAGTTTATTCAATGAAGAATAAACTCATTTTTTCCATTTCTCATTTTTTTTTCCTGAAAGAAAAAAAATTCTTTCAGGAGTTTTTAAAAATCTGTTTTCAGTGATTCAAAATGCCATTTACTTGTGGACGAAAGGCCCAAATGCATAGAAAAAGATAAAAAAAATATCTATGTAGGTGTGGACGTAGCTTAAAATAGGTAGTACTGTAGTTTATTTTATTGCTACCTGTAATTTATTGCAGTTTACCTTTATTTGTTTAATTGTTTACAAACAGTTTGAGGTGTGAAATAAACTGCAACGGAGTTTGAAAACAATAAATGTGTGAGTGTGGTTGGAGGGTGGGTGTGTGTGTGTGTGTGTGTGTGTGGGGGGGGGGTGTCTTGTAAAAGTAGTAAATCTCAAAAAACTAGTAAATCGCCATATTCTCCCATGATAAAATGCCTAACTTCAGTTCATAGCTTGGCACTAAAACATTTTCGGTTTCCATATAACGACTCTGTGTTGATTTTTTTTCTTTCTTTTTTAAACAACTGATGAGTGGTCAGGTCCCACTGATTGACAAGTTTGCTAACATCTCAAAGCACAAGAGACCACTGCAGATTGGGAACACCCAAATAGAGCTGCAGTTTTGACCCATTCATGAAGCGATCATAATTTGAACATTGCTAAACTCCTCAAATCCAATTTCCTGCTCCTAACACATCAACTTTGAGGACAAAATGTTTACTTGATTCTCACTAACATGTGCCATGAGATGATGAGTGTTAATCACTTCATCCATCAGTGGTCATAATGTTACGTCTAAGAAACCTGCCGTCCTCTTTTGATGACTCAAATGTTCATATTCTATTACATGGTATCTCTGTGTGAAAATCAAATAAAGAAGCACCCGCTAAATTCATTGCCTTACCACAGGCATATACCTACTTAGATCAAACCTTTTTTTTTTTGATGTTCACATAGTTTTAAGCATGGAATTCAGATACAGGAGTGAACACCCCTCTAACCAACTATAAAGAAGCAACTGGTTCTTAAATATGTCTCAGTATAGAGGGCTGGATATACAACATTGCTGGGATATCCTTTTCAATTTGCCATTGACTTTTTTCCCACCCTCTTGCAGATCAAATGAATCACACTTACACTGAGACATCAGAATATTAAATTAATCTTGATGTCAGAGATTGACTGTTGCCACCGCAGGCAAGTTTTGACACTTGCAGAGGGTAGCTCACATTTACCTTCTGTAGACATGAACTCCTTTTCTGTAAAGAAAACATTCAGTTCACATTCACACACTAAGAGCTACATTGCAAAGGTTGGTTCTCACAGCAGGGTTCATTTTGAAAACGCAGTACTTTGACTTTGAAGCTGTGTTGACCGACAGGCATTCTCGATCGATCATCAAGGTATTATATCGTAAAGAGAGCACCCAGTGTCTCTCTATCCATCTGCCATGTCTGTCATTGACATTTTCTCTGCCCAGGGCATTTATTGACAGCCTGTTTCCTTTTTACCCATCACCTCTCTTCCACACACCTCATGTATGTGTGTATATGTGGCTTGGGTAATCAAGCACAGTGGAGAGTGTCCACAGTCAATAAGTAAATGTATTCTTCTATGTTGGTGTGTGTTTGTGTGGAGCTGAACACACTGTTGCTTTCCCCTCTAAAATTTCAAACAGGTATACTACACAACAGGAAATGAGACGGGGAATACAGGAAGAATATGAAACCAAAGGGGTGTGATCAAAGAGATAGAGGATGTGGGGATGTGGGGGATTGACCTTGGAGGGCTGAGCATTAGTGTGAACAGACCAGGTGTGTCGCCAGAGCTTTACACAATTAGTGCCGGTCAAAAGGTGACAGCACTGAACACGAGGACACGGAGCCGCCTGCAGGAAGGTCAGGGCTACCCACACAAAGATACAAAGACACACAATATTTTTTTGGTTTTACCTCATATGTGCACATGTAGCTCAACGGGCAGGGCTTCTGTATTTGGTGCTAAAACACTCTTCATGCAATATACGGTCTGATGACTATTTGATGAGATTTGATGCCGGTGTATTGTGAGATTTATCGGAACTGGCAAGGGCACCCATGCATTTTAATGTCCTGTCTCTTTCCCGCTACTTTGCGGTTGTGTTTCTCTCTCACTGCTGTCTGCCCCCCCCCCTCCGGCTTAGTTTTTCCATTTCTCTATTGAACAAGCAAAGACAGAAGGATTATGCTGATAAATTCAACAAAGGCAAGCTGAAGGACTGAGTCAGAGGACACAGCAGTGAATGAGTGTCCAAGCGTGTTTGACAGAGTGTTTGTATGAGACAGTCAGCAAACAGCTGTCTACACATGCATATCTAAGCGAGTGTTCATCCATCTGAACCATTTTGTCCTGTGAAATACTTGATGTTATCACCCTACATAATCTACAAGTAGAGTGAGATTAAGATGAGAGACTTTAATAAATACCTGCAGCCTCACATGGCATGTGGGGGGAAAAAAAGAGGCGATGTGCACCGTAAATGTACGGATGTGGTGGAGCAACAATACTTTATAAATACATATATAGGTGAGGAGTGTATGGTACATCACATATCTTTTCCTATCTACAGCAAGCTGTACTATATAGATCTCAGTTGTGATAAGCAGACAGTTTGTAATAATGCAAGTCTCCTCTGGATGAAATCCACGGTCCTCCTGAGCTATCAGATTTATACCAAAGATCATACACGTTTATCCACAAACTGTCCTTAATAATTCCTAAAGGAAAGGTTCACCCTGACACCCTTATATCACAAACATATTGATTCTCTTTCAGCTGCCTCCCATTGATCTGAGCATCGATGATGTTTCCAGAAAGAAATGCATGCATAAAACTTGATAATTTCCGCTGCAGATTGCTGACTATTCATGAAATGAACTGGATGTCTCTGCATATAAATTAGCACACTGTTAATAGCGCTCACACATAACTTTCCACTTGTTTTTTTATTTACAATCACAACCTGAAGCTAATGTGTCCCACTTAGTAAAATCTGACCCTTAAGCAAACATCTCAGCTATAATCTTAAGAGCACACAAAAGTTTGTGTTTTAAAATGACCTGCTTGGAGGGTATTGGTTGACAATTGCAGAATGAGGTTTAAAATATATATATAATTCTCTCTCTTCTTTATTCTACCTCTCTCAGCATTTCTATTTTCTTTGTTCTCTATCCACTTGCGTGCGATTGCCAGCATGGCAAATCTAAACACATGCATGGATGTTAGTGCTGCAGGTCTAAGGGTCAAAAAACACACTTCAAACACACTGAAAGGGGACGAGCAACCAAATTGACTCAGCTAAACAGGAGGCCCCAGACTCCCTCTCGCTCTCCCTCTCTCTACTTCCACTTTCCCTCTGAGGAGAACACGCAGTTATTTTAGTCCACCTCCACAGTCTGTGTTGCCAAAAATGGAAGCGACAGAAAAATAAAGGGAGAGCATGCCAACATTTTTCACACTAACCAGAAAGTGCAAATTAATGTCAGTGGTCATGTGCATGTGGGGTTTCTGTGACTTAAAAATTAGAACGCCGGCTGAGTCTGCCATATAGATGTAGAGGGAGTGTGTGTGTGTGTGTGTGTGTGTGTGTGTGAGAGAGTGTGTCTGCATGCTTACGTATCTTCAGAATTTTGTGTGGCAGCATGTCAATACAAGCATTTGCATTTAGTGTGGATTAACACATAGATATGTGTGACTTTATGCGCCTGCATGTTTCCATTACAATATAACGGACAAGTGTGTGCTAAACGAGAAGTGGCTTCCATTTGTGGAAGCTCATTATCACTGCCCCTTGCCCTTGCTATCTCTCACTCTGGCCCAGGGACAGCTGGACTCCCCGGACATTCCTCCACAATCCTATCTCAGGATCTGGGCAATCAATATGCACTGGCTACTTTTTTAATTATGCAATTCATCCTCTCCACATGCTGTCTACATCCCAATTTCCTTCCCCGGATCATCATCGCTCTCTATTTCTGCAGCAATTTTCTCTGTTTCTTCAATCTCTGTGCTTTTAAATAATTATCCCCACAGTGACTAAACACACAAAAGAAAGGTAGTGCACATACAAACACATACATATTCCTGCAGTCTATTATTAATAATTTACTACCTGTTTGCTAGGCATCCTGCTGATACCTAATTGCTGCAAGGGCTGATTATCATGAACAAAGACGGGCTACAAACATCCACCATGACAAAAGGAACAGAAAGAAAATGTACTTTAAAAAAATCGGTAACCACCCAAACTAACCAATTTTCCTGTGGGAGGAACTGCAGGTGTCAGAGTGATAGTGGGAAGGTGAAAAGGTGAACTTCATTAAGTGTAACTCTGAAGAACTCAAGAGGAGGAATCCTGTCCTGATTAATGAGTAGGGAAAAAAAGACTTTTACCTTTTATGGAACCTTTACCATAAAGAAAACACACAACACAACAAAGAAATAATATTAATGGTCAAGCATTTGCTTTTTTTGCTATCATCTTGCCTACTTATAGGAGCCATTTTCTCAAAATTAAATTTGGGAACATTTTATTTCTTATTAGATATCTAATTAGAGCAATTGCTATATCTCTCCACTCCTTAGGGAACAATTTTTATTAAAAATACAGTCATTAGGTGTAATAAATGTGAGATGGAAGAAATAAGAACATTAGGTCAAGTGAGAAACCCCGTAAGCCAGAATTTTTGGAGTTAATTCAGTCAAATCTGAAAAAGAAACTAGAATTTACTGTTCGGCCTCTGCCTGGACAAGATAGTAAACTAAATATCCGAATCTCTTTGGAATAAACATTTAATAATTAAATCAATTAAATGTTTAACCTGACAAGTTGTCACACTGGAAGCAAGGCTTTGTATTTTACTTCCTGAGAAGAACGCCATGAAGGTTATCACTCTTCACAAAGAAACGCAGACAATGGCAGATAACTACTTCCCCTAAAGAAGTTATGCTTTTGGTAGCAATTGTTTGCATGTCATTCTTTCAGTCTTTAAACACAATAGCTCAAAAAAGATCTGAATGAATTTTGATCAAACTTTGAGGAGGTGTAGAGTGCAAACATGTTAACAATCATTTAAAATTCACTTTACGTCAAACAAGAACTTCAAGGTAAAATAGAATTGTTAGTGTGTGTGCGTGCGTGTGTGTGTGGTGTGTATTGTCAATATATAGAAAGTACCATATAAAGATTTCAAATATCATCCCACATTTGACCTCTGACCTTTCCTAATAGATTGAGCTGAAGGTCAAACTTTCAAAAAATGTATTTTTATCATAGCTTTAAAGATAAAATTCTACTGCCTTTGTTTGTATTGGCAATATTCAGAAAGTGATAGTGGTATATGCTAAGTATCACTTTATTATTGTGTATCCAAATATCATAACGCATTTGACCTCTGACTTCACTTTTATATTTCGTAGTTGCCTTGCGTTTAAGCTGCTTTAATGAAAATATTGTCAACACAAAGAGACTGACCTGCTTAGTTAATTAGAAATACATGCTTATACACTAAGCTCAAGTTAATCATCTCGTTATTTATCAGTCAATACTATAAATAACGAGTATTGACTGATATGTAGGTGATGTATCTATCACCTACATAACATTTATATACAAAATACAAAACTATTCCCTCAAAAGGAAATGATGTCATGAGCGTGAGCTGCCTGGGTGGAGGTTTGCGCTCTCGAAGTGTTTCTTGTTTTATACGTGTGTTCTACACTGCAGGTCTTGAGTGATAGTTAATCTCTTTATATTTTGTTAGGAAAATGGGAAATAGGTGCACAGTCTTAAATTTCTTGGACTAGCATTATTGTCATTTCTTTATGCAGTCTTCAGGAGTAGTTCCCAGGCATCCTGAAGGACATTCAAAGCTCTTCTTTGAATGCTGCCTGCCTTTTGTTCCATTCTCTGTCAAGACAATACTGTCTTGTCGCAATAATTTTGAGGGTCAGTCTCTAAGAGGTCAAATGATGCATTTTCTTATCCGGGTATGTCTTTACTGAACTGGCAATGCGTTTGGCTGCCAATCAGATGCAGATCCAAAACCACTGACAGAAATGCAGCCACAAACCATGTCAGAGGATGCTGCGTGTTTTAACAGATGGATGCAAACAGTCGCTGTTGTACCTCTCTCCTGACCAAAGGGAAAAACGTGTTTTCACTGATTTTCAGTTCCGTTCTTGCCTGAGGTATGTCAGGGAGAAAAAGCCTGACATACCTCAGGCCTTTTCTCCGTTAACAATGGCTTCTTGACTGCCACCCTTCCACTGGCACTTTTTGATGAGGCTTCAGTGAACGGTAGATGGATCAACTGAAGGACCACATACATCTCTCAGGTCCTGTGTCAGGTCTTTGCTAAATTCTTTCCTTATTTGTTAAAGACATGATTTTCAGATAGTGTTGATCTGCTCTAGACAGTTTTTTGTAGACCTGTCCTCTTCCACTTCCTACACCTGCACAGTTTCCTTGAATTCTTTAGGACATACTTCACACCATGCCGAGAAATGCCAAGATTTTGGCTAATATCTCTTACTATTTTATATGTCTCAGACTGTGATTTTTATATTTAACTAAATATATGGAATTGGGGTTCCCAAGTATAACAACTGATATGAAAATGTGGATGCAAACAGTAGAGAATTTATTTTACAAGAGCTCAGCTGAATACTGATGCCCCCTCCCCCTCTCCTTAGTTCTCTATTCCTTGTTCTATTTGAAACTCTCTGTGGCGCGCGAGCGAGCGCGCGTGCGCGCGCACACACACACACACTTACTTTATGCATGAAACTAAGGTAAAGACAGGGTTCAAAGCCTGAGTGATTTCTGGGAGCAGAGGATACTGGCTGCATCTTAAGCTAAAATCACCTGATCTCTTTTCTTATCTTTTCCCACACTGTCTTTTAGCTTACCCCAGTGCGCGCGCGCGCGCACACACACACACACACACACACACACACACACACACACACACACACACACACACACAATCTCATCAAGAGTACCCAATCAAAAGATGCACAAATTTCCTTTTTAAAACCCTCTTTCCTGCTTCTGTGTCCCTCTTAGTCATTGTTCCCTCGAGGACACCCCAGCTCTACTTTTCCTCTTTTCATCCAGACAACAGGGCAGGGCAATGTGGTCTCCAGAGTCCTGTGCTGCAGTGCGCTGTTAAATTAGGAAGACTTGTGAGTGAGGTTCTCTAAAATGGCTGGACCTGTTATGGTACGAATGTGGGGACATAATTGTGGAAATTATGTAGGTTTGGAAGGTGGCGATGAATAGGAAGGAACATGGGAAAGAAATAAAGAATTAAAAATTGGGAGACGGAAGGAGAGCAGGCGACTATATGCCACAAGGCTGAAATTCAATGGCCCAGGTTCCAGTTCAACCCAACACACTTTTTTTGCATGTCTTCTCCTACAATCTCCCCTCTCCTGTCCTCTCTCCACTATCTAATAAAGTCA
Organism: Pelvicachromis taeniatus; assembly: GCA_015108175.1. NCBI lineage: Eukaryota > Metazoa > Chordata > Actinopteri > Cichliformes > Cichlidae > Pelvicachromis > Pelvicachromis taeniatus. Next base: position 3,766 of record VURO01003086.1, on the reverse strand, counting down.
AAAGACCCAAAAGACATATTTAAGAAGAAAAAGAAAGGATTTAAGGAAGAGTAGAGGAAGGGGAGCTGACAGAAGGGGCGGGGGGG
>VURO01003081.1:0-10189 GCA_015108175.1 Pelvicachromis taeniatus | reverse complement strand
GATAAGACACCCCCCCCCCCCCCCCCCCCCAATGCAATCACATTGTTGGTAAAGTAGCACCCTGGGAAGCAGATGTGTTAATCACCCAATTTATTTATGCTCTACTTTCCAAAACAGTCCTGCAAGACAACCAGAACAAGGTCTAATCCAAGATGATAAAGAGAGCTTAATGACTTATTATTTCTGTTCATACACTCTGCACTGATATTTAAATCAGCACGCACTGGAAGCCTCATTAACCAATTAAATGCAAGGGATGCTGGCAAGTAGACGAGACACTAGGTGATAGTTTAGACCCTGATCAAGTCACATGAAATCTGTGACTGAGAAAAAATGCAATTCAATGAAATTAAATGTTGAAGCTCATAGACTAATCTGGTTAATGACTTTAATAATTACGTCATGGCTGGGCGCCGGTCTGGGTCTTCGTTTCTCTCCTCTCGTTCTCACTCTCAAATCTGATACTATCTCTGCTCTCAGGTGGAGTTCGGGAAGGCTCGCCCCTCTGTCAATTTCCCACACTTCGGCCTACACACCCGTTTTCCCATCAGCTCATCACCTCTCTGTACACAAGATCCAGCTCGAGCCTAAAACTCTGCCAGATCTTTGTTGCATTAGAGCACAGGTGTCTCAGCATGCAGTCAAGTTCGATAGTCTTCCACATGACCTACTACTTTTATTCAGGCGTGTTGCAGCAGGGACACGTGTAAAAGTTTAAGGACACCGGCCCTCGAGGACTGGAGTTTGATGCCCCTGCATTAGTGAAACACTCACATTCTCTGGTTGGCTGAAGCTCTACTCTACTGAAGAAAACTATATTGGAAAACATATTCACTCACTCATCCAAATCATTGAATTCAGGCGTTTCAGTCACTTCCATGGCCACAGGTGTATAAAATCAAACACACAGGCAAGCAGACTGCTCCCTGCATGCTCTCAGGAGCTCAGTGAACTCCAACGTGATAGGATCCCATCTGTTCAACAAGTTCAGTTGTGAAATTTCATAGAACCGGTTTCCGTGGCCGAGCAGCTGCTTCTAAGACTTACATCACCAAGTGCGACACAAAGCGTTGGATGCAGTGGTGCAAAGCACGCCACCAGTGGACTCTAGAGCAGTGGAGACATGTTCACTGGAGTCCAACATCAGTGTCTGAGCTCGCAAATGAGCTTCTGGATGAGTGGTCAAAAATTCCCATGAAAATATTCTTAAACCTTTTGGAAAGTCTAGCTGCAAAGAATGGGCTGAGGTCATATTAAACCCTATGGATTAAGACTGGGATGTCACTTTAGTTCATAGAATTCCGAGCTGGTCTTTTCCTACAGTTACCTGCCATTCACCTTCCTGTCCACCCTCCAATGCATCAGCCTTTTATAAAACTCTGGTCTGCCACTTCCACCTCTGTTGGTTCTGGAAACGAGACTCAAGTATTAATCCAAACTAAAACATCAGTGTCAGTATTCAACTGTGCAACTCTGACCCAAAATTAACCTTGTTTCTACACTCTGGCAGAAGACCGTCTGCAATCCTGTAACCACTCACAGCTCCAAACTCTCTCTCTCTCGCTCTCTCTCTGTAGACTTTTACTCTTGCGCCTGTAAATAAACCCTTTAAAAACTGATTACTGTGGTTTGGGTCCTGCCTCAGAGTCCAAAACTTTATTGGTTTGTGGCGCTAAGTAGCATCTTACCTCCAGACCAAAACCAAGTAATTTATAAATAACCTTGAGTAGACCGCACCTAAAGTGTTTAGCACTGTATTCCTGACTTTACAAAGGATAAAAAATATTTCAAACTACTTATAAACTGACAAGGTAAGGCTTTAAGGTCATAGATAAAATTGCCTTGGTGTCCTGCACTACGCAGTAACATTGAGGAATATGACACTAAAGAAAATGGGTTATTTATGACCCCTACGCCCAGCACAGCAGAGTCCACACTGTAAGCCCATGAATATCTCAAAAGATAAACCCCAGCATTTCACACATAACAAAATCACTCCGTCCCCTTGATTAAATTAAGGACCTTAAGTTGTGTTAGTTTTGCGGCTGAAAGAGATTCTGAGTCATGCAATCGATTCCCTTTGGCTTCTGAGGTCTGGAAAATGAAGTCATTTTGCGAGCGTGTGGAGCACAGAGAGGGAGATATCGAGACGGCTTTGTAGAGGGATGTAAATAAACAGTGCGACAGAGGCGAAGATGAAAAAGAGAGGAAGCAAGGGAGGAAAAAGTAGATGATATGAATGCTTTCTCCAGTGAGAGAGATAAGGCTTAAGTGCTCCTGAAAAACTGAGCCGAGCCCGTGCTCTAAATAAGTTAGACATAGTGTAACAAAAGCATCGCCTGTGCTGCTCTGCTAAATTGCTGTTTATTATTGTAAACACTATTTTTTGTCCAGGTTTTTTTTTTTTTTTTGTCTCTACAAGAGAGGATGAAAAACAAAAAAACATTTAATCACCCATTAAACTGCAGGAACAGTTTTCATTATGAAATCTTTTTAACTGTTACCATCAAACAATTTTTAAACACTTTGACACACACTCACTTCCAAGACTTCACAAGACTGATCCCACTTTCATGTCTGAGATGGGACTGGGAGATTAGGCAGCGATTAAGCAATCATTAAGATTAAAAGCAGTCTAGCTGCACCCTCCTTATACCACGCCACTGTCGCAAAGACTGGACGCAGGCAGACTTGGTTACTTACTGATGTAGAAGAAATAATGCAAGCTAAATATTGCCTTTGAACGCTCTCCTGTCACACAGGCTTCTCCTTCAAGGTTTACATGTGTTTCTGAAGGGTTGTCTATTATTGGTTTCCCCTCACTCTCACTTCACACCTTCTTTTCCTGACCCCCAAAACAAGCTCTCTTTTCTTTTGTGGGACATACTTTTTGCAGCCTCTCTGGCTGTTGCACTGTCCACCTTTCCTGCTACCAGAAACAAAATTGCTACCCTCCTGTAGTCGTGGTAATGTAATTGAGCTTCTGTTTTCCTGCAAAGTTTTGCACCCAGTGGCAGACAGAATTGCACAGTGACAGCAAGACTCATAGAGAACAAATCAAAACATTGATTGTATCGTTATTAAAATACACCATGCAATCAACATTTAATTGTCGATGATTAGTTAAAAGGATTTTTTTTTTTATTGCCACACAGTATATCTTGGAGTACTCCATCATTGCTATTTTTTTTGGTGAATGGTGGTTTATTGCAAGGCAGCCAGCTGTTATACCCCAAAAACATGTTCCCTTTGTTTAAGCTATCTAATATTTCACTTCTCAGAATCATGTTTGTTTAACCAGAGTCTAGAAGACAGCAATCCTAGCTCTTCTCCTCTGTTTCTTTCTAACTGCCTCCCAGCTCCATTTAACATGAGAGTATTGTGTTAAATGTACTAGTACTTCAATCTGTGCGTATTTACTTTGGGAATTTTTCAAGAGTTAGATGTATTTATAGTCTTTCTCAGATCAAACTCTCAAAAATGCTTAAAAAACACACATCCACTAGTAGAGAGTTCCATTTAGTCAAAATCTCGTATTCTCAGGGTTATCCCACTTTGTTAATCACAGTGGATCTCATTTAAAATTCAATTGGAACCAGTACCAGTAATAGAAGTCAATTCTAAAGGGAGTTTATCACCTTCTGTTCAGTCTTCATTAGTGTGCCGTTCATTCTTGCTTTGACTGAAATCCCCTCTGTTGGTCTTTGCTTTGAGTCTGGGGTGCCACCTTATCACAGGAGGACCCACTGGAGTGCAAATAACCAGTACACTCTTTGTTATCTGAATCTCTTTGTTTGCCACCCGAAAAGCTTTCACATGGTTTTACTCAAAAACAATCATTCACTCAAATTTCATCACACGGCTGTGAACACAATTGTGAGTGCCTCGGGTGATAATCTTCCCAACTTTCCAGCGTCCATTTGTTCTTCCCAAGACAGCTATGTCAGCCATCAAATACTTAATCATTCCTACCTTTTCTGCAGCAGAGCTGAGGTGTTAGTGAGCAGCTCAGAATGTCATGTCGTGTCATATTAAATAAATTCAATATTTAGTAAAATGTTATGAATGAATATTTTTCTAAAAAGCACTGTTACCTTTGACATTTTTAGGGCTTTATTGTCTCGAGTTATGGAAAATTACTGTGAGAGGTAAAGTCTTTATTTTGAGGAATAGCCAAGAGGAATGCTGAAACATCTATTGACTCCAGATTAAATCTGAAAGTCAGTCTAAACAGTGAAGGTTGTTTACAGTAGATGGGAACATTACAGACAACTCTGATGTGCGTTCAGTTTCTCTGCCAATAAAACTGAGCTTATTTTGGGGTTTATCTAAAACTGAACATTATGTGTTGCTCTACCTGCTGTTTTTAGCAATGTAGCCATGGTCCCAAATCCCAGTGATTAACCTTGATAGGGGCAGAATGGAGCCAGTTTTCTGGTGCAAGAAATAAGATAAAAGATGGTTTAGTTCTTATTTTACTCCAAATGCTCCTGTATCCTCAGCAACACTAGCATCTGCTTGTGGCTGAGGGACGTTTTGTGGAGTACTATTGTGTAACTTGATATCACTGAGTCCTATTCTGTTTTGTTTCTCTCAACATCAGATTTATCTCTGTTAACATCCTGAGACTAGAGCTTTCATTTGGGATGAAATGGATGCAACAGAGACCTGTACTACAAGCTCAAAACATTCAAGCTATCATGCTGATATCTGGATTCACTTCCTCTAACATTTGGGATAAGCACTGACAAAAAACTTGTTTTGACCTAGTCAAGTTAACCCATGGTTTCTCCTGCATTTTCTTAGGAAAGGGGTGTTGTTGGCAGCATCTGAAAAATCTCAGTTATGGATAAATGTACTGGCAGCAGGAAGTCTGATTTTATGAGGGAGGAAGGATATAGAAAAATATGAAGAGGTTAAACACATAATACAGACTGAAAGCAGGAGCTTTGGAGTGTGTGAGAGGAAAATCACAGTAGTTTAGTAATAAAAGCACTGTATTAATGTGTGTGCACGCAGATAAGACCTACTATATAAATAAAATTCAATGCAGTAAAAAAAATGCTGATTGTGAATTTTAACAGACTTATCAACATCACACCTCTATCATCTAAACATGAAAGACTGATGGATTATAATTATGTATTTAAAGAAATTAATGTTTAAAATGTAGATGTTTGAGCTCAGAGCAACTAAAAAAAATCTATAAACAGAATTCGAATGTAGGCATAGTCTACTTGCAAATTTCACACAAGGCACATATACAAATAGTGTTTTGTTCTAGCATAGATTAATAAAATTGTGGTAAAATTATTTGTAGCCAACAGAAAAGAAGAAGCCAAGGAATAAGTTGGAGCACCCAGCTGCCAAGCTGTTGATTTCAGGTCCATCCATCCATTTTCTTCTGCTTATCCGGGGCCGGGTTGGGTAGCAGTAGAGAAGCCCAGACCTCCCTCTTCCAGGCCACCAAGGCTCTCTCCAGCATGTCCCAAGTCTGCCCCAGACCCTTCTCCTGGTGGGACATGCTTCACCGAGGAGGTATCCTTGTCAGATGCCCGAACCACCTCAATTGCCTCCTTTGGAGAAGCAGCAGCACTACTCTGAGCCCCTCCAGAATGGCTGAACTCCTCACCCTATCCCTAGAGAGAGACCGCACCCCTTCGGAGAAAGGTCAATTCCGCCACTTGTATCCACAATCTCGCTCTTTCAGTCACAACCCAAAACTTCATAGAGGGTAGGGACATAGATCGACTGGTAAATTGAGAGCCCTGCTTTTACATTCTGAGACCACCCAAGTGGAAGCCTTCTGTCACTTGGCTACGCCTAGAAATTCTGTCCATATAAATTATGAACAGAACTGGTCACAACGGACAGCCTTAGCGGAGTCCAACACCCACTGGAAATGAGTCCAACTTATTGCTGGCTATGTGGACCAAGCTCTTGCAATGGTTGTATAACCTCCTAGGACCTGGCGTCCACATATGTGGACATCACATTTTGGGTTGTTTAAACCAAAATACAGCATTTTGCTCTACAAGGGCCTGATATCCTCTTCGATTGAATGGCTCATAGCAACGGGCCAGACACCCCAGACTCCCAAAGCAACTCCCACAGAACACTCAGAGGGATACGGTCGAATGCCTTCTCCAAGTCCACAAAACACTTGTAGACTAGTTGGGCAAACTGAACCCTCGAGTTTTCTCAAGAGGGTAAAAAGCTGGTTCAGTGTTCCACAACCAGGACAAAGACTGCATTCTTCCTCCTGTGTCTGAGGTTCGCCTAACTAACGGACTCTCCTTTCCATCACCCTGGCATAGACTTTCCTGGGGAGGCTGAGAAGTGTGAACCCCCAATCATTGGAGTACACCCTCCGGTCCTGCTTCTTAAAGATGGGAACCACTTACCAGGTCTGCTAGTTCAGCGGTAGTGCTCCAAACAATATCCTCAACTGAAGTCAGCAGCACTCCACCCCCACAGAGCAGGTAAATAGACTGATTCTTATATAGTGGTTTTCTACTCCCCCAGAGCAATCAAAGCATTTTATACAACATGACACATTCACCCATTCACACAAGCACTTTCTTCTATGCTTTTCTATGCTTCTATGCTATGCTTCTATCTTCCTCCAACAGTTGATCAAACTCATCACCCGGCGGTGATCAGTGGACAGATTAGCACCTATGAGCACCTCTCTTCACCCAAATGTCCAGAACATACGGCTGCGGAGCTCATGATACGATAACAAAAAGCGATCATCGACCTGCGGCCTAGACTGTCCTGGTGTCATGTGCACTTATGGACACGCTTATGTTCAAGCATGGTGTTTGTTATGGACAAACTGTGCACGGAAGCCCAGTACGAGAACACCACTTGGGTTCATATCTGGCAGCTCGTTCCTCCCAGTCACGCCCCTCCAGGCCTCATTGTTGGTGTCCACATGAGTGTTAAAGTTGCCCAGTAAGATGCCAAATTTCTCAGGTGGAGCACTCTCAAGCACCCCACTTTGAAGGTGGGATGTGGCAATGTAATGTAAAATGGCCAAGAAGGCCATTTTACATTACATTGCCACTTTTGATTGCAGAACTTCTTACATCTGTAACCTGCAATTATTCAGCCAGTTATACATTCATCTTTTATGAAGCACAGTGAGAAGAAAGTGACTCAGGCTAATTTAAAGACTTTTTTAAGACAGATATTACAGTAGAAATTTCTGCTGTATTTTGCACTGACACTGACATGTCACTGGCTCCCTCCACATGCTACACCTAATCAGAGACTCTTTCAAACACTTCTATTATTTCTTTTTATATCATGTAGTCAGGTTCTCTCAGTCTGACTGGTTTACTTGTACTTCGTTAGTGTTTTTTTCTTTCTTTCTTTTTTTTGTGCTCTGGGAACAGCTGGATTTTGCTGCTTGAAGCTGTGAGGTATATGAGCAGGTGGAGAGAGTAATTGCTCTTGTTCTCAGATTTGATCCATATCCTTTTTGATTTTGTTAGAAATGGCAAGCTATTAGGAATTTATTTCGCCAATGATTCCTTATATGACTGAGCAAATTTCAATATAAATTATACATACTGAATGATACATTTGACAGTGCCAAAGAATAGCAGGCAGTCTGAATTAGCCTCACAATCATTAAAAATCAACCACTGTTCATTCATATTGCAGTCACAGCTACTGTAAATGGATTATGTTCCCTTTCCATCCCTGTGGCTGTTCTAAAGACCTGCTGGTAGAGAAAATCACTCACTGAATTGAAATGGACAAGGCAAGTAGAGAGAAAGTGGGTTCATGAAAAATATATAATAAAAAAAAAATAATTACAACCATTTTTCACAAAACAAGTACTTCTGTTTCTAACCGAACAGCCCATTAAATGTGATGTTACATTGCAAATTTATAATCTGTAACACCATCAGATCACAGTTAAAGTTTTAAAACCAACTTTTAGAATTGTTTTAGCATGGTTTTGGTTTTGGACTTGCCTGTGGCTGAAAACATTGCTTATCAGTGGCTGTTTTGGGTAACTGAATCTTTGTGGGTGGCAGTCAGTTGGTGAAATCTCTCTGCTCTACTGTTTAGCATGCTAAACCAAGTATATTTTTCCTATTTGTTTTTATTTCATCAGTTATTCCTTAAAAGTCATCCAAATCAGGGCAAAGCAAAACTTTGCCTTCCAGTGCTACTTATTAAAAATATCCCATTTTGAATTGAAATTGAACGCCTTTATTGTCATTATACACAGTATAACGAGATTTAAAAGAGCTCCACAAAAGTGCAAATGCACTTAGCACATTATAAAAAAAACTATACAATAATATAACTATACAAATAATATAAATACACAGCACTGGGTGACACAAACAGTCAGAGAGTGATGACACGGACAATTTGAGCACTGACAATTTTTTTTTGTGCAAATTACTTTTTGTGCAAGTTTGAGTTGAATTTGGTGATAGCTTTAGGGAAGAAGCTAGCCCTGAGTCTGTTTGTTCTGGTCTGTATGGATCTGAAGCACCTGCCAGAGGGCAATAGGTTAAAAAGATGGTAGCCTGGGTGGGTAATGTCCTTCAAGATGTTTCTGGCCGTGCTGAGACAATGGTTATTATAGATGTTATAGATGGCAGATAAAGAGGGCAGGGGGGATGTTTTTTCTGTCCTGTGTTTGCCACCCTCTGCAGTCTCTTCCTGTCTGCCTCCGTGCAGCTACCATGCCACACTGTTACTGCATAGGTCAGCAGGCTCTCGACAGTGGATCTGTAGAAGGTCACCAGCAGCGCAGTGTTTAGTTGCTCCTTCCTGAGCACCCTTAGGAAGTGTAGCTGCTGCTGGGCCTTCTTGACTAGTGCCGTGGTATTGACTGACCAGGAGAGGTCTGCAGAGATGTGAACGCCAAGGAATTTGAAGGATTCCACTCGCTCTACACATGCACTGTTGATGTGCAGGGGGGCAGGGGCAGTTCTGTGCCGCCTGAAGTCCAGGATGAGTTCTTTGGTCATGGTGATGTTGAGTGCCAGGTTGTTTAATGCACACCATTCTCCCATTTTCTGGACCTCATCTTTGTAGGCTGCCTCATTTCCATCTGTGATCAGCCCCACCACCATTGTGTCATCAGCAAATTTGACAGTGATGTTCTCTGGGTGGGCAGGACAGCAGCCAGATGTGTAGAGGGAGTAGAGTAGTGGGCTTAATACACAGCCCTGCGAAGAGCTGGGGCTGATCACAGGGGGGAAGAGAGGTAAGGACCCAGTTTCACCCGCTGGGGTCCGTTGACCAAAAAGTCCTTTATACAAGAGCAGGTGGGTGGCGGGAGCGCCATAACAAACAGTTAAAACATATTTCATTGAAAATGGTGTCTACACAGCATTGTTTGGCTCTTTGAAATGTTGGGTTTTCTGATTTTCATGTTTGATTTTTTTTTTTCTTACGATAAAACAAAAGCACCAGGTAAGCTATTTCCTTACAGGCAGGCATATAATTTTTAGACAGGCATTTTAGAATATGGCTTGAAAAATGAAAAGATTTAACTTACCACCATAGACTAGGTGTTATTATTTCAGGTGAAGAGTTTATGAAATGTTGCAGTGTGAGTGTTATATTTACAGTGAATTGTCAGTTGGCTGTAATAAAAACACCACATTCTTTACAAAATACACTCACTGGCCACTCTGTTAAGTACACCTGATCCACTGTTCATTAATGGAATAATAATAATAACTAGACAATATGCATTTCGGAAAACAAAATGCTGGGTGGATGCTGTGCTGAACCTTCAACTGTATGTCGATAATAGCTGGAAATACCTGGCACTCATACATGTACATTATTTCGGCAGCAAGCAGGGAACCAGTGTGTTGTTATAGTCAATAAAACAAGACAGGCAAAATGTATTTAAGGACTATATTTATTTGAAATGTCAAAAGTAGTTGTACTGTAATGTAACTACTGTATTTTCAACTTTTGAATCCAAAAACAGTACTAACTATCACAGGATGTAGTTATATTTTCCGCTAATACGTGGCTCGACCACACATCACATCATAACAAAATCACTTGTGATACATACCATACGCAGACAATCCAGCCAGGTTCAGCTCGACACATAAGCGTAATTAAAATGGGGTTTATGAATCTGTAAAATACGGTGTCTAACGTTAAATACCCGTTAGTCAACGATGTTCGATCT